>JANVCC010000196.1:4511989-4710585 GCA_025345505.1 Todiramphus chloris collaris
TCGCTTGGGCTAAAGCTGGCACATGGCACAGCCATGGGTGAGCCTCAGAGTGATTCTGAGGAGTTAAGGAGGACATCAGCCCGATGCTTTTTTTTTTTGTTGAGAAAATTGTCCCAAAAAAAGCATAGCTACACCTTTTCTTTTTTATGCTTTTGGAACTGAGCAGCTTTTAGGTTTGGGGGAGGGAGAGAGGGAGGGTAGAAGTCTCCTTTACTGTGAGGTTGAACCCTTGTATGTCAAATCTGGCCTGGAGCAAATTTTCACAGCTGAATTATAAACCCTGTAAACAAGGGTTTATGATGGAAATGCTGACACAACCTTAATTACAAACAGCGTGAAGTGGGGGAGGCTCTGTAATACACACGCCTTTTCAGTGCAGGTCCTGCAGCACGCCAGATCTGCCGCCCAACGCCAGGCAAATCTCGCTCCGTCTTCCCCTGAATGCTCAAGCAAGTTTGCTGGGACATTCATATCAAATCTGGTTGCTCAACACTGTCCTCTGGAAAAAGAAAAAAACCCAACCAAACCCTGATTTTGTAATAAAAGTATAATGTATAGCTTAAAAATAAATTAAATAAAGGAAACATTAAAAGATAAATGGAGCAGGATGCTCTATGGCTGAGGTAATTTGAGTGGAAAGGGAAGGAGGGAGTTTACATTAATAAATGATTAAAGGCCTTAACGAGGGCCTATCAGGTTGAACAGTGGAGCATACTTCTCCACCTCTCCTCCTTTAGTCCAGCTTTTTTACATTTGTTCTCAATGCTGATCAATATGGTTTTCATTTGCTGATTTCCATAATGCCATATGTGATCTGCTCGCCTGACATAATGAAGGCAGAAAGAGAACTGAAGTCATTTGAACGTTCTCGCTTGCATGTCTGTTGCCAATTTAGAAAATAAATATCTATCGAGAGTTAGAGTTTCCTCCTGTCTAGGAGCAACACGGCAAGATTTGCATATGCAGATTGCAAAGCCTTCCCCCCCCCCTTTTTTTTTAAGTAGGGAGGAATGATGTGGAAGATCTGTCTTCCTCCACGTGTTTTAGTGACTGTGTTCTTATAATGAAGAAGAAATATTCTTAAAGTTTAAAGCTGAATGAGCTCTGGCTTCTCTTTGCTCTAGCTGGGGCTGGCTTGGCATCCCAACAAAAGTGAAGCTCTGCTGTCTGCTGAGTCACTCCAACCCCCTTGATACCATCAGAGACCACATTGGTTTGAAAAACAAGAAAGGATGGGCTTTATTAAGCATCAGATATTTTCAATGTGCCATTGTCTTCATAAGCAGAGTCTGAACCAATACTGGAGAGATTTCACCCTTGTAAAAGGAGTTCTTCTGCCCCCCTCAGAAGCGTGAATTACACTTTGTAGAAACGGCATTACATAAATGTTGCATTTGTTTAATAAACCAGCAAGGCTGGCAGGTACCTTCTCTGGAGGGTTGGAACTGGGGTTCCTGCCACCTGTAAAGCATCTCTGATATAGTACCTGTATAAAATCTAAATGAATTGTAGAAACATCAATGGCTTATGACAGACAAGATACTTCAGAAAATATATAGGTGTTTGGCAGCCAATTCAGTTCTCTCTCTTACTCAGAGCTCATAGGAAAGCATGAAACTGGAGGTTTCTAAACACCTTGCCCTTTCCTTGTAAACACTTCCCATAGACACCTGACTTTGCAATGAAATGAATTCTGCAACAGGTTAAATAATATACTTCAGGGTGTCATTATTTGGGTGATTCCATCAAGACCCAAATTCAAGATTCTTCACCAGACCAAAGAGATGTCATCTTCTGCATTACATCATACACATTAGCACTTAACATTTCCTGACTGCTGTGCACAGTGGCCAGCAACACACCGTGATGTTCCAGCTGCAGCACAGTTCCCTGTTCTGCAAAGGGGCAGAAGTTTTGCTTTTCATATTCAATATGAAAACAGCAAAACAAGACATGAAAAATTGCACTGTGCATTAAATTCAGGATTCTGGCTGTCGCTTTGGCTTTACTGTTGAGCAAGTAAATTATGGTGTAGCAGAAAGGTTTCAAAGTTCTGCTGGTTGCTCAGTTGAACAGTGAGCCATAAAAGTATTATTTGAGTTGCTGTTAATAAAACCTGCACTTCATTAAGGATTATTAGACAGAGAGGAATCCATGTAAATAGGGATTCATGAGTGGTGAGTGAGCTCTTGGTCAAACTTTGAGGGTCAAAAGAGTTTAGTTAAGAATTAAAGAATCTTCATTGTTTTCAACTCTTTGTCTACAAGGAAAAAGAGCCTGAAAATAGCTGTACTTTGTACACCTTTGCCAAGCACCACAAATGGCCACAGATATAAGAATGGAAAAACAACCCCACTGCTGAATTCTCAGAAGGGGTGTCAGAATTAAAATACCCTGGTGATGTTTGCTGTAAATTGTAAAAGGTCTCCCCTCTACAAGTGAAAAGCAACATTAAAAGAATTTCTTCTGCTTGTATCACACTTTTGCATCTCTGCTTACCCACTGTAACTAATGGTAAGGGATTTCAGCTTCCCAATTATGATACTGCACTGACCTAATTGGGTTTCTGGAGGGCTTCAGGGAACTCTGTGTTTAAAGACTTTGTTCCCGCTAAATTAAGAAAGATTTAGAAGTACGGCAGGTTCAGAAAGGGAGAAAGGAACCTGCTGATCCAGAGCTGGAAAACTAAACTCTGGAATAAACTTGACTGCAAGCCACAGAACGACAAAACCCGAGCCCTGAACTGTAAACTCCTCACAGCAGTCTTACTGGGATTAATAAATCAGGGTCGTCGTGAGCCTAAAGAGGAGACGTGAAAGGTCTCATAATCGCCGTCTCCCGGCCGGCAGCGCGGAGCGAGAGCTGCCGCCCGCCAATCCACGGGCTGCGATTAACCTCCCGGCCAATTACAGCCTCATTGGCAAAGCAAACAAGGAATTATTGGCTGTTTAGTCGGGCTTTTCTTCTCCCGCTCCGTCCCCTGGTTCTCATTCTGGGTTTTTTCTCCCCTTTTCCTGTTAGGCAAAAAAAAAAATTACAAAAAAAAAAAGCCCATCTGCAAACACCTGATATTCATCTGAGTCCCTGCAGTTGTACAGTCTTGTTAAATTGTTACCACCTTTTCCACAAGCAGTTTTGGCAATTAACCTCGTGGTCATACACTTCAAAGGAAACAACTGTTGAGTTTAACCTCCTTGAGCTACCACGGATTCCTTTATGATTTTTCTTCAAACACTTTCATCCCGGACAAGAATGCAGACTGATAAGATTCGGGTTTATTTTCCCATTTTGTCCAGTTTAGTAAGATGACAAAGTCCTCGGCCAGTGATCGCTAATTTGTGCTCCTCAAAGTATAAGGAGAAAGAAGCGCTCTCTGCTAATTCCCCTTCCTAAGGCAGGGTACGCTCTGCTTGCTGGAATCCACGCATCTGATACCTCTGACCCCTGCTTGCCCCTGCTTGCAAATCTCTCATATATTTCTCACGATGCCTAAAAGCTCAGAAAACAGAAAATACTAGCAGAGTTAATGCTAAGGACACAAGATGTCATTAGAAATAGATATAGAAGCATAGACTAGTTTGGGTTGGAAGGACCTGTAAAGGTCAGCTAGTCCAACATCCCTGCAAGGGGCAGGAACAGAGATATCTATTTTGTAAAACTCAACCGTTACTGAGAGCCAGGACTACTTTACACATGAGGAGAGCAAAAAACTCCTCCACCTTCAATTAGAATACCAGTTAGCGAGATCGGGATCTACGTTAGGACGAACTAAAGTCAGCTTTTCCTTCTGTCTAAACTTATAACTACAACATATATTAATTTACCAGACTGTGCAGCTGCTCCTCAAGCAACTGGATAGCTAATGATAGGAAAGTACCAAAGCAAATACTACAGGAGTGTGATCAAATTACTTGGAATGTTGGTCCCCCCCCCCCCCTTTCCATTCCACTATTATTGCACATTTTTCCTCCAAAGTAATCACAAAAAATGTAAAATGGGTTATTCTTAAGAGAAGCTTCCAACAGAGAGCCAAAGAACACCAAAAAAGTGTTTGAATGACCTTTTGCTACCGAGCAAGCACGCCCTGGCTGTGCCGATGGCCATGCTGGAGCAGGGCTACGGGGCAAGCATCACTTTGGCTGCAAACTGCCCTGGGTGGGAGGGAGTGGCTGTAAGGGAGAAGGATCAAAATATTTGTCTAGGAAAAGAATGTAACAAAAGTTTCGTATCAGTCTTGCAGGAGCAAGAAGGGGAAGCATTTGGGCTAGCATATGGCATATGTTTCAGCTTGCGAGGGAGGGGAGAAAAAAACCCAACACAAACAACAAAAAAAAAAATCATGATGTTACTACGTGCAGTTCAGACCAAATAGAAAACTTATTCTGACTATTCTCATTTGTCAGAGGCTTTTCAAAACTAAGCAGATCTCTGTAGCTCTAAATGCCAAAGGAGGAAGGAACCGGTGGGTATTGAGTTTACATTTTAGGCTCTCTCTTTACTGTTTCCACTTTTAATTTCAACGTGCTTGTCAACAAAATGAAAAAATCCTTCACTCAAAAAAAAAAAAAAAAGAGAAGAAATTAGCACATTAAATGATACATGGGTCTGGTGCTATGTTGCACAGTTCAGTGAACCCCTGCACAGATCAGCAAGATGGCTGGAAATGTCTCTTTCCGTCTGTTTTTCATCTCGAAAGCCTGTGTACTCAGCAGAGTGTGAAGAGTGCCTCTCTCCCCTCCCAACGCTCTCCTGCTCCCCCCCCCAAAAGCCCCTGCAGCAGAGAACAGGAACTAGAGCAAATGCTTTTGTGAATTAAGAGATCTTGTGAGCGTAAATTTGGTCAGGCTGCTCCTTTCTGCAGGCCAGACCCGGCTGCTGCCCCAGGATGTGAACTGTCAGTTTGCATAGCTGGTGATGAGTTGCAGAACCATCAGTAAAGGTGAAGACGGCAGAAGCAAGAAAGATTCAAGACTGGTGGAAATCATTTCACAAGGAAAATTTCAGCCATCAGTGGGAGGAAGCTTTGAAAAATGCTGCCATTTCCGAGTCAGAACGAAGGAAAAATTAAATTACTGCCGGTGAGGCGAGCCAAAGTCGCATCTTCCCCTAGGGAGAGGTTTGATAATGGTAAACATTTGACAGCTGGCCTGAAGTTGTTATCGTGTTCTAACAGTTGTTATAGTCTGAATGAACATCTCTGATAAGAGAACAGAAAGAAAAACACTAAACCATTTTTAATTTCTCGCTTTCTGTATTTTAAGCTGCACAGCCCAAAGCCAAGCAGGTTTAGAGCCGTTTGCCACCACCGGTCTGGTTAAAGCTTCGGCTCTGACAGGCAGCAGTGGCCCGGGCTGAAGCTGACGGCAACACCACTGCCGCTGAACCGACGGCGAGTGAGCAGCAACACCTTCACAAGGGCCCGAAGCGCCTCCAACCCACCCCCTTTCCATAGCCCTGCCTCACCAAGAGCTAACCCTAACAGAGTGAAACTGAAAAAGTTCATCGATGTAAGTGCTTAACTTGAAGATCTACCACAAACCCTTGCTGCTTTATTACCTCACTTGAAGTGGTTGATGTACAACCACGCAACTTTTAACTCCCTGCCATCACGTAACAAAGAATAATTAGACAGACATGTTAGAAAGGTACCAACTTCGGTCCCACCTGACCCGAGCAATAATGAATGAAAACCTCCCCTGTTTAAGGAGAAAAAAGTATGTTATCTTCCCAGGAAATTTAATTATACATAAGATTTTTTTTTTGGTGCTCAGTGGTCCCCGACAAAGCACATATTGAGGAGGGACAGACAGCTCTGCTCTGCGCTGCTGTGAGCAGCTCCTCCTCTAAAAGATACAGTGTGGATGTGGAAAGTGCATTACATAGACGTCAAAAATCAAACTACCATTCTGGCAGTGCCACGTGATGCTGGATTGTTTTGTTTTTTAAACCAGGACTGCATTTCTAAGCTATTTACCTAATGCAGCTCAACCTCTCAGAACGCATACACTAAACATCGACCTCCCATTAAAAATAATCAAGATGAATATATACCAGGGCTATTAAAACTCTGTTTAATAACTCACTGAAATGGACTGTTGGTAAATCTTTGTATCACTCCATACCCAAAACCCTCTTGCCAAAGGTGCCTCGTGCAACTGGCACGGATAAAGCCGACAGATAGGTTTTCCCTGATGAGAACGATCCCAAGCACAGACACATGATAAGACTCCAATTAGAAAGGCAGCATGTAAAACCCCTTCCTTAGAAACATAAATTAACTCCACAGCTCCTCCTCTCTCCCTTACATTAACAGGTAGAAAGTGTTTCATTACTTTTTCAAATGAGTCTACCCCATCTTAAAGCAAGAGTGTATAAATTGATATTAAAGTATGGTATTTTGAGAATGTTTCAAAGCAAGGTCAAACTCGTATTAAAAAACCTACTAGTGTAGGCTAAAATAACAGTCTGGCTGAGCAGCCTTCGGTGCATCTGGGTTCAATTACCCACTACATCCTTGCTATGTTTTCTACCAGCAAGAACAACGCAAGCAAGGCTTGGAGTTCACGAATAATGTCAAAGTTAGGTTACTCAGAAGAGGAATGAGATAAATCATCCAAATATCACAGTCTCATTGGCAGGCATCCCCCTCCCCCCCCCTTTTACTTCATCACTGAAAGCAGCACAATATTGCATAACAAGAGAGGACAAAAGTCCTCACCTCCCGAGGAAGACTGAGCTGGGCTGGAACGCCTGCCCCGACACACGCTCCAGGAGAGCGCAAAGCACACGCTAAATCGATAGCTCAGAAAAGAGGCAAGACCCCAAACCTAATACGCAAGGCAAACAAACACCATTTACCACACTGCCACCCTGACGGAGTTCTTTCTTTTGGGCGTTTGACCCTGGGACAATGAGGCTGGATTAACACTCATTGTGCACATTCAACAAGCTGCTGCCTGCAGCAGGGTCTGCCCCAGCACCAGCCTCCTGACAAAAGAAAGCATCCCTGACACTTGTTGAAACCTCGGCTCTCTCTTTTCTAACGAGCTCACCAGGGCCCAAAACTACAAGCAAATGCAAGTGCCCCACGTCTTGCTTTCATGCTGTCGAGCGAGTTAACGAGGATTTCAGAGCTGGGTGGGTCAGTAACATAGTGGGGCTCACCTCAGCAGCGCCCCAGGGTGGAAGGATGCCAGACTGGGAGCAGCCGGCCCAAGGATCACGGCGAAATTGGGCTACCACGTCCAAGGCAAGCGGTGTGGGAGAAGTTAGACTCCAACACCCCAAGCCCCCCCTTGGACCCCACACCTCGACATTTCTGACGAGTCCAAAATTGTGAGACTGCGCTTAGATCACGAATAAAATCACAACAGCGGCTCTGTCTGCAAAGATCGATGCTCCTCTGGGGAACGGGAAGCTTGTCATTCACTTCCATCAAGGCCCATAAAAAAGCAATTGTCAGTAAAAGTTGCTCAAAATTATGTATGTTCTGGGAACGCCGCATAAAGTATTTTTAAAGCACCACGTTTAATCCTGAGCAGCTTTATATGAAACACGGTAGAAGGCAGCAGTAAATCACTGTCACCGAAAATGAGGTTGTTTCGTACGACGAGGTATTTCACCCACTCCGCGTTCCGCTTGCAAAGTAACAACACATCCACAAAATGATCGATCGGGATAAATTTAGAGGAAAAAAAGTGTCTTTTACCCAGAAAGCGTTTGTCAGAACACTTCCAAATCAAAACCTAACAATATTTTAAATCATGCAGTATCCAAATGCCGCGTGATATATATTTATTATAAATTCATACTACTGTAATGTACCTAATTATATAAGGTCATTTCTTATAGAAAAGCACCAGTATAAAAGTTTTATGCAAGAACAGTCTGGCTGTTTATTAATTTACTATCGCAGATGAGAAGGCCTCCACTGGTTGTTACGGGGACGGACGCAACGCACTTCTGCATTCCAGAAAAGCAACCTGCCCAGCTTACAAAACATTAACCAGCCCTCGGAATCACGGACCGAGGGACGTCGGGGGTTAGTCCCTTCCCAGATCTGCACAGAAGCCACAGACTCCTTCTCCCAGCACTCGCCCTGTGCTTACCTGTTCCCCTGGAGACCGGCGTTTACAATGAACGCTGTAAACAAACAGAGTAATTAGACATCTTTTAAAGGAAACCTTCCAAAGCCATTTGCCGTGGCAGGAATGTTTTAACTTCTGGAACAGAGAATGATCTTGCTTTACAGAGAATATGAATGCGGTCTTCAGATGGGTCGAGCTCAGAGGTACAGTGAGGGAGAACCTAGAGATAAAAAAATCCACCCTTGGGCAGGTCATGCCTAGAGCCAGGGAATGGCAAATTTTGGCAAGGGCACTCTAGGCTTCGCCAACTTGTCTCTTGCTGGCAACAGGGTAAATATCACTGTGACCCCCCCAGCTGACTATACAATATGAGGGAGAGATTCCTAACTCATTTCTAGGAGTTATTTTACCAACTGTGTGTGCCACATGCACACACCTTAACACGTTTCTGTCCACAAGGGTCTTATCTCTCACCCTCTCCATCACCAATGGCCAAGGGAAGGCCCTACACAGGCAGCTGAGGCTGTTCAAAACCCCTGCTTGGCTTGCCAGCTCACTGCTGTAGGATTTACACGAGGACTTTGGCCAAGCTTCGGTGGAAATCCATCAACATTCAAAGAAGCAATTTAGACGTTGCTGAGCTCGAGTTATCCAAATGGTCCCTACCTACTAACCAGGAAGGAGTGTCTGTTGTTTCCAAGGCAAGCTTTCCAAAGGCAAGTGATGCAAATGGGAAAGATAGTGTATGTATACATGCATCCATACATGTATATAGCTTGAGAGATAGAGTACTTTTTATCTCCAGGGGACTCTCTCTCATACCCTTTAGTTTTATTTCTCCTTAGTCCCTTCATGTAAAGGCTTCAAGGCCTTTTCAAATACCAGCTTGAAATTACAATATCCTCAGAAAACCGAACAACCACCAAGTGTTTAGGGATGGATATGACTGAAGATACCTGTTTCCATTCATGGAATTTCAGCTTTGTGATGCATCAAGCACTTCTCCAGCCAGTACAAAGAACTACTTTTGCACATGGCACATAGGTAAAACTTTGACAAGTCTGGTGTGAATGACACCGAGAAACAGCAGGGTCATATTTAGTTCCTCCCTCCCCTCAGCATCTGTCTGGTACAATGGAAAGTCAAACACAGTCTCACTGCAATAACTAAGGTATCACGTACAAACAGTTAAACACAGCCTTGCAGGGGAGAACAGGCTGTCCCAGTTGCTTGCTGGAGCCTGACGAAGCACCACAAGCAAGACAAACTTTTCAGTAAGTAACCTAACCTGATCATCAGACCCATGTTCAATGTGTCACCACAAAGCTGCTAAGGCAGTACAGCTGACTGATCTCTGCCTCTATGGTCTGATCTTCCTTCACCTGAGTCAAACTCAAAATTCCCAAATAAAATCATCCCTCACAGAAGATAAGGTCTTTAAACACTGAGAGATGCTACGCATAAAAACCCAAAGCAATCCCTTCTTTCCTGCCAAACATACTGGGAAGAACTCTACACCGTTATCCATGCAGGAGGAAGAGATGAAGTCTTCTCTCTCAAGACAGTTTTAATGCCTGCAATAAACCTGTTTAAGACTGAATTTCCTTCCAGAATTTCAGTCCCTCGCTTGCACGCTGGAATTGGTAGGTATGGCAGAAGGGGGGTCGTGGAGTTTTGCATCTTATGAAGAACAAAGAGAAGCAACTTCAATACAACCTTGAAACAGACCTGCAGGCAAAACTGTCTTCTGTAGAAATTATATTCCCGACTATAATGTGCAAGTATCTGCTCTTATCTAATAAACAGATCCTTTTGAAGTGGTTCGGTTAGCCTGTGCCAACGCTTGTGTTGCTAACGCAGAAGAAAGACCCACTGAACACAGCATGCAAAAGCTTTGTCTGATCTGTATCACTTTGAACCGTAAAAGCAGGAAGAGTAAAACCTGTAGCCCAGTGCTTAATACTGGACAGCTACTGTCTTTAAATCACTTCTACTTTCTAATTAGCTACAGCGTACCTACGATGCGATAGCAGCGTGTGCTAGGTGCCTTTCTCACGCAGATAAACACCCAGATATCCAGAAAGCACACTGGGGCTCACTGAACAGAAGCCACTCTTTGCCTGCAGTTTTGTTTTCCTGCTTTATAGGATTATTTGTGACAGGGGACATAGTAAAGGAAGTGTTTTGGAATGGTATCTACAACCAATATGAAATGTACTTATTTCCAGGTTAACACTCAGCAGAAAATGAAGTCAACATCACTTCTGTCCAATTGCACGTTATTCACCATAAAGCAAACAAGAGAACAACACTGCAAGTGAAAAAATCCACAGATTCCCTTTATAGTTTTACATAAGTCAGGAAATTGGAAATTATCTGAAAAAATTTACACCCAGCACAGCTCAAGCACATAAAATTTAAAAAAAAAAAAGGATTTTCAAAAGCTTATGATTGGTTTGAAGGTGGAAAAATGCAAAAGGACCACTAAAATTGTTTAGTTCTGTAAAACATATGTAAAGGATAAATTTGCCTAGAATTTAGTCAGCTCTTCTTAAGTGGCCTTCTATTTCCATAGCATGTTGTGACTGTTGAGATGTCAGTCACAGAACAGCAGCGATCGCTCACTCTGGTATTTATAAAGAATTCATAGTGGCAAACTCTTCAGATATTCTGGCATCCTCCTGAAGCATGATGAATTTCACAACGGTCTTTTGGACACGCTCTTGGGAAGAGTGAGGAACCTCACTGCCAGTGCCGTAAGAATGAAGGTGGTTTATTTTATTTATTTATTTTTTAACCTTCAAGTTTCTTCTGTCTTGAGCCTTTAGGGATGCGTGATCCTTCAGCTTTTTCCAAGAGAGGTTTGTGCGTCAGAATGGACAACTGTGCGCCCTTGTTCCACATTTAGGGACGGGGCAACTATTTGCCTAAAACCTCAGGCAAGGAGGCTCCTGTTCTGCTGAGCAGCTCAGAAATGGGAATCCAGGAGATGCTCTTTAATTCCGCATCATCTGAGCCAGGTTGGCAGAAGTACCACATCACCTAACAGGGAACCTGACCGAAATGAATACAGACCAAGTAATACTTGTTCTGGATTCTCTTTCTGAGGAGTTCCTGCAGACGAAGTACACCCAGAACGTTAGGTTCCTGATCTAGCCATTCTGGAATCAGCAAATTATTTTTAAACACTTTACACGTGATTATGCCTAATGAATAAATAAATACACATTTATGATGGAGAGATGTTACGGTTCAAAAAAGCAATACAACATCTTTCAGCTACCCTTTCTTAAAACCCTAATATGCTTGTGCATAAATAAAGCCCTTAGCTTGCTTGGATAGACTCTCACTGAGACGTGCCGATGGTGCTAATTCAGAGCAGAAAACGCTCTTATTCCAGGCCACTGCAGTGAAGTGACATTTACCTAATGCAGCTATAAATTTCCTGATAATTAGTGGGCAGCTGATGGTGATGCAATCTGACTAGTGCAGCAACGCCAGCCTCCAACTAGCTCTCCAACACCCACAAGTTGATCAGATTTTTTTTAAAACAAGAATTTCCAAAATTCCGACTAGCGCAACGGCTCAGAGACAAAGGCTGGTGCCACCAAGCTTGCACCAGTGCAGTGATCTTTTAACGTTCCAGACACTGTTACTAATGAGATGTAGCTCCCCTTTACACTCAACACTTTTCAGTGTCAAAAAAACCCTCACGTGCCTTCGCTTAGCGACACAGAACCAACATCTCCTGAACTCTATGTAACTGCGGAGTCAATTTAGGTAAGTTCACGTGGCTAAAGGGATGGAATTTTGAGGTGTACAAAACAGTATCTTCAAAAGTAGTTTTCAAAAGTTACTTCTAAAATTTTACAAGCCTTTGAGATTTCCTGGACCTCTTCAAAAATTTCTGAAGTCATTTGGGTTTTCAAAGCTAAGTAGCTGAGCAACAACTTTGAAAACCTGGCACCAAATCACAGATGATCTTTCACCCATCATGAAGTGCACAGTCCCCAGTGTTGCTCCATTCTATGCCACTCCATAAAAAATAATTCAGCCTGATAAAATGGTATTAAGGAACTTTATTTTTTGTTTTCTTTTTCAAACCTAATGCTGGAAAATGTTTACTTTCTACTACTTTGGAAGTAGAAGAATGATTAAATAGTAGCCTTCCATGTCCTAGTACAGGGAGTTTATTTAACACTGCAAGCAAGAACTACTATGGACATTGCAAGTAGATTGTCAGACAGAGAGAAAACACAGACCCATCCTTTAAAATACTTTCTCAAAACAATCTTTGACCTTTTAGGTGCATCATGAATGAGGCCAGTCAATCAGAGAAAAACATCCATCTCCCTGTTCTTTTCTTGGATGAACTGTTTCTTTATCACACTATTTCAGAAAGAAAAAAGAAGCTTTCTGAATGACTGGTGAGAAGACTGTTTGAAAGGAAATCATAAGACAAAATTTCAGGAGAAAGTTAATTAACATTTGGAAAGGACCCTGCAATTCTTGGATGGCAAAGGGCCATCCACGCGTCGTCACTGCTCGGGAAACGTTCAGCTCACCACCCGTTTCCTGCAGGAAGGGAAAGACACTGGCTGGCAAAGCTGTGAGGATGGCACGGGGCACTTCCCACACTCACCACTGTTCCCATTGCTGAGGCGTTCACCAGACTTACTCATACGAGATGTGAGATCAAAGTCAGAGTTTCCCAGCTACACTCTACTCTCTGGTTTTGCCCATCATTTGTGGACAATCAAGCTCAGCAAGCAGTGATTAACGGGTCTAATTTACTTGGTAGCAGGTGGAATACCACAGGCGCTGTCCCTGCACCTTTCCTCTTTAATGCCTTCATCACTGACTTGGAAGAAGCAACTGGGAGCACCCTGGTCACATTTACAGATGGCACCAAGTTGGGAGAAGGCATCGAAATGATGGAGGGCAGGGCTCCCACTCAGGGGAGCTTGGGGGAACAGGCTGACAGCAACCTGGTGAAACTCCCCAAGGCCAAGTGCAAAGTGCAAGGCTTTCCTGAGTTCCTGCTCAGAACTGGCCCCTGTACCACAGCTGCTCAGGATGCAGGGGGCAAAGGTGCATCGGGCACGGCAGTGCACAAAGTCACTGCTTCTTTAATAAATGCTCTACAGTGGATATCTCTCCTCTCTGGATCAACAGCATCCTCACGTGAGCACAAATCTGACAAGAAAGCCACTGCAGAGATTAGGTGGGCCTATTAAAATCCATCCTAATCCCTGCACGCATAATACAAAGACCAATAAAAGCAGGGCATGTTTTTCCACACACTCAGCTTTTTACTTTATACACTAATTATGGCCCACGCTTGTCTTAAAAAAATGGAAAACTCACAGAATTCAAACCAAAACAAACTACTATAGGCTGAAATTATTACATTTAGTTGTTTTTTAATCCCTAGTTAATATAAGTGTGGAACCATCTAGATCATGCCAACATGCTTTTGAAATCAGTCTTCAGTTCCACCTCCAACACCAGATAGGAACTTTCTGAGTGAGAGGTTCTAAGCATTACTTTTTGCCATTCTTTTTCCTTATTAAAAAGGGCAGCGCAGAAAAAAAAGATGATTAAAGATAAACAAACACCAAACCTCTTGTGAATGGACTGTTGGAAAATAAAGTACGATTTAATGACGTGAGAAATTAGATGAAACTGTCAAGTTTAAAGAATCTTAAAATGGTTAACAGGTCAAAACATAAAAACTTCTTTATGTATAGAGTGAATATAGAGGGAACATGGTAAGTATCTGCCAAGGGTTAATTGCAACCCTGCATGAAAAGCAGTTAACAAGTGAGAGTTAGAACACCCAGGAGGAAAAGAAAAATTTTTCCAGTGCCATGAGAAATAAACAACAAGGGGGAAATATTTCCTTTGGCCACTGTTACCTCCTCTCCAAAAGCTCAGAGGAGCAGTGGGAATGCCAAGGCCTGGTTTGCTCTTGACTCCCTCTGAAACATTTGTCTTCATTACCACTCTTTTTAATCAGGGCTCCTTCATGAGTGTTTCTGCTCAGCCCCCAAGGGGCAACTCTGGGCTGCGATAAATCAGCATCCATACCGCAAGTCACTAATCAGCACTCTCAGGGAAAGAATAACAGCGAAGTGCAGACCACTAAAGGCTTGGAGAAACCTGAAGGCTCAGTGGCCTCAAGGAACAACGGCCTACATAAAAATAATAAGTCAGTGAACCGTCACTACCTCCTAGGCTTAGGAGGACTTGCATTCGGAGGAATTATTTAAAAGCCTCTTGCACACAGATTGTTCTCGCTGTATAAAGGCTCTTTATTGATAAAGGGGAAACGCGCCATCACCCTTGAGCTTGGTTCCACTAATTCAGTGCATTTCTCTTCTACCTCCCGCTCGAAAGCATTCAAGGAAACAAACTTGGTAATGGATACCTAGTGCTGCTGTCCTGCAGTTTCTGGAGAAAACGATCAGTATAGAATAAAACTGAAAGAAGAGGAAAGGGAAATCGAGAGAACGCGTTCCCAAGACACCCCCGCTATTATTGCCATGGAAGAGGAAAGTATTTTGTCTGTTTCTTTTCTTCTAAAAGGTTATTTGTAAACAAAACTGAACAGATGTCACCTTAAAAGGAAAACATCTGCATAGGTCATCTGTACTCATGACAATCTCCCTGCATCTGATCCCCTTAAAACTACTGTACAATGTTCCAACTGCAGAAACAATTCACATTTCAATAGACATTATTATTCTTTACAGTTGTCCAAATTCCCAAGTCTGTGTCAGTGCTTGCCAAACACATCACAGAAAAAAGGTGAATGCACACCCAAAATCTTTCTGTTCCTCCCCGCCTTGCCTCCCCGAGTAGCTTGGATGCCAGTACCACTATGAAATAACTGTGAGCTGTAAAACTGTACTAAGTATTGGCATCCAAATTAGCAAACTAAGCATCCTCCTGTCCAATAGCTGTTAAACAAAAATCCCACAGCAGGCTTTTCCAAAACCACAGTTGCAGCCATCCACAATTCTTTCCCTGTTCAGACTCATCTCTCCGGTACCTGGAAACCTGGCCCCTGCAGATAAAGCGATTATGGCCATACATGGAAAGATCACAGAGAAAAAGAAGAATCTTCCACGCTTCCTACTTCCAAAGCTCAGGAAGGTCCAGAAATCACATCCACCCAGTGAGATGCCTCCAGCACTGAAACCCAGCATTACTGGAGAAAAACCTTCTACAGTCCTAAACCAACAAACCAGAATTATTTACAGTTGTCTACTTTTTTTTTGCCCTTGAAGTTTTGGACTATGTAAACCGGAGAACAGATTCAGTTATAGGTGGGAGGTAAAGAAGGGCACCTGCAAATGCTCCTCCACGGCCCACGCTTTGAGGTCTCCTGCGTGTACTTCACCATTTGGTATTTCTATGGCAGGACGTAGTCAGCTGCTGTCTCTCACAGAATGGTGATTTTAACACAGCTTTCTCCGGATTCTGATTTAAATTAAGAAAGGACTTAGCAGCAGTAGGCTTCATTGCTTTGCAGAGGGTCACTGTCAGGTTGTTAACTGGCTTCCTTGGGACCCAGAATGGCAGGACCTGCATTGCTTTGTGCACGACTCCTGCCAAACTGCTCACAAAGCAACAAAGAGCACCACTGGGCCAGAGCAGCTTCTGGCCAAAGGCTTCATCCCGAACGCCAAAGGGAAGGAAAAACAACATAGCCTTTGCTATTAATTCATCCTGAACTTCTGAAGGGTTCCAGGATCACACCCAGGTTTATTACACTTCAAGGGGTTACCATGAACAATGTAAAAATATTTACTGCTTTCTATTAACCAAAATACAAGTAAATAATCTGCTAATTATGCTTACTAATTAATATGCATTTGAGTGTAGAAGTTACCCGAGTTGCCAGTTGCAGATGATTAAAGGGGGCATACAGCATTCAGTTGAGGGAGACAAGCTGCTTGAAAGCCGAATCCTTTGAGCGCTATAAATAGGTGATTCAGAAAAGTTAGACACGGGTTATATTAGAAGAGCTGCTAAACCAGAGCATGGAATGTAACAAAAATATTCTCGACATCAATCGTGCTCCTTTACTTCAAAGAATTCAATATACTTCAGTGTTCCTTTCTCAAAGATGAAAATTGTCATTTAAGTTGTCTGGTCCCACTCTACTTAAATGATCCTTTAATTTCCTTTCTTATTTCTAAGCCCTCAGGTGGCTAGTGCAATGCTATCTGGTCTTGGTTGCATGTAAAGTTCACAGCTCCTTGCCTGATCTCATGATCCTCTCTCAAAACAGCGCTTTCAGAAGCGTTTCCTGTCTAGCTCTGCCTTGCGTGATGTGCTCCGCGGCTGAATCAGCTGCCAGGCTAAATCCCTTTCGTGGAAAGCCGTAGAGAACGCGGGGCGGCCCCTTCCCCCTCCACCTAGGGCCTGACAGCCGGAACTGACTTAGGAAGCACTATAATGGTTACCAAATTTTTGGGAACTGCCTTAGCTTTTCTGAGCTAAACATGTGTTTAGTACAGGCAGCATCCACCGTCACCACTTGACCTTGTGGCAGCCTTCAAGTTGCTGATTTTACTTTTCGTTCCCCCCACCTCCCTCCCCCCCCTTGAAAAAACAAGAAAACTTTTACCAGATAACACATGATGTAAATGCAAAATTATGTTGTGAAATGACTGCAAACATGCTGTTTTCCAGATGTTTGACGAGACAGTAAAGAAACAGCACAAAGAAGGGTCAACAGTTTCCATCGGAGACCCTGCTGGGTTCCACATGAAAAAAACCCAATCCCAAACCCCAACATTCAGATCTCATCAATTCAAGGGACTCTGCGCTGCTGTCAAACTATTTAGACTGTAGAAGTAAAACTCAAGGCTCCTCTGTCACCTGACAAATCGCTCTCCGTCGAAAGGCAGTTGAAAGACATTTGACTGTTAACTTTCTACAAAGTTCCTAAACCCATGATTACCTCAAATGAATGAGAGCGCCTGAGAATCGCTGCTAGGAGCGGTCTGAGGCAGGCAGGGCTGCACCCTCTGACTGCTTATAAAGGCACATCTTCCCCAAACTGCACAAACCCAAACCTTCGCAGGAGAAAACGATCAAGAGGAATTGGAAGAGGAGATGAAAGAGAACAGTAGCTGCCAGGCACTTCCCCTTATCCCCACCGTGCCAAGAATGACCAACACTACTGCCACAAGGCATATCAGCTTTTTTTTCTCATCTTCTCATCCCCCAGCCGGTGTCAGAAGGACAGACAGCTCGCTCTGTTGATCATGAACGCCGCTACCAGAGCGGGGCCCCAGGAAGCTGCAGAGAGGTGGACAAATTATCACAGATCCATCAGGATCAGAAGGGCTGGAATTTCATTCCTTTCTGACTCTGCTGCCTCTTGCAGGACAGGAACCTGTCCTTTTGGACAAGACCATCAGGAGCAGCAATTATAAGGCTATTCTTGCTATGCTTTTCCTCCATCCCCTTTTTCACTCAAGCCATGTTTACTGAGTATATTACTTGTGATGGGCTAGGTGAAACTTCTTACAGCAACTGGATGAATTAATCTTTAGTTTCTACATAGGAAAACTTCAACCATAATTCACAGACAGCTCTGCCAAAATGGAAACGACAGTTACAGACCCGTTCATTTGTTAGCGTGTGATCCACTCAATGTAGGATCACTTCCAACACCTTTTAAAGAGCTACATCCTACCCTATGATGTTTCCACGGTCACCTGCAGCTTCCTCACTCAGCTAAAGGGAGTGTGGGCAGGCTGCTGCACTGAGGCCAGCACGGGCAGGGAGTACCACAGCCCCTGGGCAAACCCATAGCCCGGAGTATCCGAACGCAAGAGGAGAAACCCCGTGAAGCTGTTGTGCACGAGGGTACGACTGGTGTGATTACAGTGAGTGATAGCTTGTCTTTATGTGAACACCACACGGCTGAAAACTCTCCAGCTCTGGGCAGAACGTGCACCTGTGGAGCTGCTCAAACTGCTTACTCTGTCCTAGCTGCACCGATCGATTCCCCTGCAGACAAACCCCAACACTTCAAAGAATTAATTCACTGTATTCAGCAGCAATAACCAGTAGTTGGCAGCACGGTCCCTCTGCCTCAGACACAAGCCTTGGGGAAATCTCCCCTGGCTGACAGAAAACTGCATGTAATGCTATGTTAAGTGCATTTTTTTTTTTTTCCTCCTCCTCTGTAGTAATTAGGATGAAAAGTTAGTGTGCTCTGCCTGCCTCACCGTCATAGTAGGATACTCTTCTTCCACAAAAGCCTGACAGAAGAGATGGGCTGGATTTCCCCGTGTTACTGACTCTATAAAATCTCTGGCTCCTGTTTTTTTTCCAGCATTATTACAGCATTAAAATATTGCATGAATTGAAATGTGTACTTAATTTTATTTACAGTGAAGGAAATCATTCATTTGGTTGTGAAAGAGTTAATAAGGAAGAAAAATCACACACAGTGCGTGTTAAAGGTTAGAGGAATAATCAGTCATTTGAAAAACACTACATAAACATTTTTCCGGATGCAATTTTCAGTCCAAGGATACATTTCCCAGTAGAAATCAGCAGCTAAAAAGGAAATCATTTAGTCTCCATAAGTGCCAAATTGTATCCTGATTTTTCCTGGTCTGGCTCGACTTTCAAAACTAGTGGTTCAACTTCTGCAATCTTTCACCCAATGACTATATAAACACATCCTTATAAGACAGACATAATCCTTGGGTGGGCCAATTTATGTTGGATTATGAAAATACTTAAAGTACAGAATCGTATAA
Organism: Todiramphus chloris collaris; assembly: GCA_025345505.1. Lineage (NCBI taxonomy): Eukaryota > Metazoa > Chordata > Aves > Coraciiformes > Alcedinidae > Todiramphus > Todiramphus chloris. The sequence continues at coordinate 4,530,870 of JANVCC010000196.1, forward strand.
TGACTGTTGTCCTTTGGTTTTCACTAAATGGAAATAAAAAAAGAGAACTCTGTTAATACAGCCAGTCTGCCCGGTTCCAAAAGGCAAGCGGCGACATTCTTCTTCTGCAACTGTGTCAACATCCTTTGAAAGCAATTAGGTACCACTAAATTTATTATTTAGTTATCGCAAGCTCTATTTTAATGACAGTTAATGTGACACGTATCTATTTTGAGCTTTCACATGCAGAAAATAAAATAAATCTCTGGGAAATTGTCAGCATGTGAAGGTGGCGAGTTACCGCACGGGACGAGAGAAGGCAGCTCTTACGCACACCAGCCAGAAAAACAATTCTCACTCTCAAAAAAATACTTGGGCTACTCTCTGTTTGGTTAAAGGTTATATAAATAGCAGCTTTAAGAAGGATAAAACAATCTCCACACAAAGCAAACAGATTCATTTGTAATTTATTGCTGTCCCATACGCATATACACATCCCCGTGTATAAATGGATACCTCCAAAAAATTATCTGCTCCTGCACATTTACACTTTCAGGAACGTAACTAAGAAACAATGGAAACTTCTAGTCTTTGTGGAAAGGTAAATTCTGTTTTTTCACTTCCTTCCTGAAACTCTATGGAGTTTTCACAGGCAACTAGAAAAGTCAGCATGCTAAAGCCAACAGAGTCCCATCTTCAACACTTAACCATGTGGTAGAAGAGAACTTGCCTTTTCCTCCCGTGTATAAAGTTATGCGAAAGAAGACATTTTTCTAGTCTATAGAGAGTAGAGAATAAATTATAGTGATAAGATCTGGAAAAGTTTGGTTGGAAGTTAAGAGATTTTCACATCTGTGTCTACACATCCATGTCTTGGGAATAATGTATCTCAAGTACCAGTCACATAAAAATGCAAGAAATCGTTCCTCTCTCAAATGCAGCAAAACCATTCATTGTACTTATGTCTACACTTCCACTAGTAGCTTACTACAGTGATCCAAGCTAGCAAACTGTTTTCCCCTAATTTAAAATACTCCTAATATGTGTATGCATTAAAAAACCCCAACATACATACTAACATATACAGAACTTAATTCACCATGACACTATTCCCTCTTTGAGCTTCAGCAAGTTGATTTATTCATGCTGTTCAAACATCAACTGAGTGATACTGCAGTGGATCTGCGTGTAACACCACAACGAGTCTGATTTATAGCCCTAAAGTCAATGACCATCTTCCCCTCGGTTTCTTAGGGCTTTCGATTCACCTCCACTACTTTTCCAGGCAGATTCTCCCCCTGTGTTATGAACAACAGTCCAGTGTCATGTCAACATCTGAAAAATTGCTCCTCATTTATTTAAATAAAGGCAGCAATGGTACAGCCTTTCATGAGCCTCGTACAGACCTCATGCAGAACACTTGCACACATCACACAACAGGAATACAAGAAACTGTTCTGTTTGCAACGCCTTCTTGAAGCTGAGTCAGCTCAAGATAAAAGAATGACTGGAAAAAAAGGAGGGAAAAAAAAAAAAGATGTGCAGCCTAAGCCTTGTATGAACACTGCTGGCTTTTCTAACACCGCTACTCAGATGATAAACACAGCGTGTGCCTTAACACACCATTCCACAGCTTTACTGCCACGAAACAAAAAGAAACAGAATGAAATTATTTAAGCCAGTAACACTTTTCTCTGGCTGCCTAGCACAATTTACGATCTGTTTCAAAGGCAGGTTGCATAACGAACCCCTAATTCACAGAAATAATTATAATAAACCCCTACATTCCAAGCCAGTGAAGAATACCCACATAAAACACACACCAGGGGTCTCCAACTCTGAGGACTGAAGTGCCACGCAGAGCAAGTACCTCAGATGCCCACTTTATCCTACTTTTTGACAGGACAAAGCATTCAAACCGATTCAATGGGGCAGAATCGTACCAGGCTTACTAAGAAAGCCCCAGTACTATACCTCTTTGAACCATAAAAGAAAAGTTTTTGTTTAAAAATCAAGAATTTCTGGTTGACATATTTCACGTTCCTTTCGGATTTAAGACACCCTGCTATGAAAGCTACCATTATTTAAAAGTGAAGAAAGAAAAGGGAATTTGCCCCATTTCTCCCCACTCCTCACTTTGCTATTGTCCCCTGTATCTATTTCCAGGAAGCCATATTCATTAGGGTTAATCTGCCTACTAAATGAATAAACAAAGGATTTCTCTGTCACGGAGAGGCCAGGTGAGCCGATATCATCTTCTAACACAGAAAATCATCCGCACAAATACAGCGCAGGAAATTACCTGCTGCAATCCCACACCTGGGATCATTTGGCAAGTAGCTTAGAAATGTTGAGTAGATGACTGAAATCAAACTAATTATAGCTTTTTTTTTTTGTTGGCTTTTTTTTTTTTTTAATGCAGATCTTCTGACAGCAGGAAAAAGGTCTTTTTAAAAATGTGATGCAAAAAGGTCTCAAATATCTTGGCTTGCTACACTTGCTGGCTATTTCAGAAAATTTCCTGACACGAAAACGTTGCAGAGATTTGTGTGATGAAGGTGTACTGCTTATTTATGAACAAGTCCCCACGGCTGCCCCCAGCACTGCCCACGCTGCTAAAACTCACCAGTTCACCAATTGTTGCTGGAAGAATCCAATGAATGACACGGGGAAAAAAGACCTAATAGAGCTGCAAGAAAGACTGACACAAACCCAGCACCTTATAGGACGACATAAACCTAGACACAGAACCCTACGCACAAGCACCCCTTGAAGAGCTGTTAATTATCACATTCCTGGTAGATGTGATGGACTTCCAGCTTCAGATGTGTCCTGACACCTGAAGGATGAGCTGCTTCTGTATGGGTACTGTGAGTACAAACAGAGACTGGGGGTGGTTACCAAAACATTCCTACAGAAAACGCTGGGAGAAAGGAGGGAGATGTGCTCAGCAGCTGCGACTGGGACCCACGGAGACAAGGGGTAATTCTGAGTATCAAGGAAAGAAGAATGGGAGAGGTCACAGGATTCAGGAAAAGAAAGAAGTCAACACCTGGACAGAAACACGTAGGCACGAAACCCAAAGTTCAGAGCTCGGCGACGCTAGGGAGGAAGAAAGGGCAGGATTGAAGCGGGGCTGGATGAACGGTGCTCCCAACGCCAACAGCCGAGGGCTCCCTTCCCTCCCGCAAACACGGGTTCTTTTTGATGTTCCTCAGCGAGCGAGCAAGAAGAGATAAATTAAAACTGAGAACCTAGAGAGGTCTTTGATCCTATTGCCTGGAAATATGTATAGGAATATTTTCTCCAGACGTACTTTTGCTATATATGGAAACCAAATGCTGACTAATCATATAAACCTTATGGTGCCGAAGCCCAGCTGTAATCCGCAGCAGAACGGTGTCACAACGGCAAAGGAAGACAGGGAAAACTAAGGAGTTAGCTGCGGTGCTGAGAAAGAGGAGAAAATGGTGATCAAAGGCACTGGAGGCCAGATTAGACAAGAGGGAGAGTTTCTAGCTGGTTAGCTTTTAAGATACAAGTGACATATTTATGACTTACTCTTGTATTACTGAACTTCAACAGTCCAAGCAATGATTATCCCTTTTCCAAGTTTATAGAAAAATAATTCAATACGAGACCTGCTGACTCAGGACAAAGGTAATAGGACACAAAAGTCTGAATTCTGGTTTATTGGTTTATAGATAGCACCAGTTGGCAGCAACAGAGCCACTTAGGGCTGTTTATCAAGACACGCCGCACATCTCGGCGGGGACCAGGCAGAGCTGCCAGCTGAAGAAGGGGGGGCCAGAGTTGTAACCTGCTTGCTGGACCTGCTGTTTCAGGCACGCAGAGGGATGGGGCCTGGGCAGGAGCACGGATGTGGCAGCGGCACCCGGGGTGGCTGCTGGGGGACGGGGGCAGCCTGGACTTCACTGCTCAAGTGTGGCTGGGGAATACTGGGGACTTCACGGGTATTCCTCAGCCTCTGAAATGACACCACAGTAATCTGAAGAAATTACAGCAATTTCCCTTTAAAAGGACGAAACATATGGAAATTTGTACGTTCTTAAAGGGATTTCAGTTTATGGGAATGGGATTATATTGATCCCCAAACATCAAGATGGAACCTCTTGGAACTTGTATTTTTTTTTAAGCTTGTGTTCTTTGCTGCTAAGACTTTGTTCTGGTGCTTTTATGTTAACAGAAGATTGTGGAAATGCACAAATCCCTTTCACTAATGACTAAACATTGCAAGAGAATATATAATGTCAATAAATCTACTTAAAAATGGGAGTAACATTTCTGAAGAAACTGACCTCCAGATAAACCTCCACAATGCTACCACTTTATCATTACATCACATATTTGGTCAAAACACGTTCCTTTTGGATACATTAGTCAATGTGAGTGATCACAGCATTTAGGGGATGCTCTATGGCACGTGGTCTTCCCACAGGGTGGGTTTGGAAGTCCCAGTTATCTTGGTTACACCGATCACCTGAGGAACACGTCTCTCACTAAGCTACCACTGCCATGTGACCACCTCGCCCTTGTACCTAAAGATACCACCTAAATACCAAGTAATTAACACAGGTAATTGTTCGTCGTGAAATTTGAGAGTAAGGCAATAGGCAATACAGATCATCCCAGTCAGCACTTATCACTGGAGTTCATCAGTCAGTGACTGAATCCCCAGCACAACAGGAGACAGACCAACTCGAACAACAGCATCGGCTCTTGCTTTTCACTTATCTTGAAGTGCTCATCAGTATGGCATACTTAATTAATGCTTTCAATAGGTGTTAAAAATTCCTCCGCCGTAATGCAGCAAATGCATTATGAGCAGGCAAAGGCAAGTGGCTATAGTTTAGAAGCACAAAGGTGAGATAATGGCCTTCCACATCACTGAACTGTCAACCTCATTTAGTACAAAGCACAGCATCTGGAGATTTCAAATCATACAGCCGTTTAAAAATATATAGAATGTTAAATTAAATGACAAACACGGGACATGTCACCTTTTAGAGGCAGAAATGTAAAACCAAAGCATATGTTCTCCAACTGCATTTGCTTCAGGATCAGCAATATTTTTCTAACCTCATTAGTTTCTTGACTTGGTTTTAAACATGGCAGGAGGGATAGACAAATAAGTTACAGGTCCTCCATGTGATATCCTCAATTATAAGTCAATCTTTACTAGCAAAATAAATGAAGAGCTGTGGTATTTGCTCTTCCACAGCGTGTGGAAGGTGAAGACAATGAGGAACAACTCCTGCGAGCTCTTAGGGATGGAAGATTCTCTCTATTTTCAGCTCTGACTCCAAGAGGCACACATCGATACCCAACTTTCAAACCTTCATTTACAAACAAATCCCAGGGCCTCTACGTGTACCAAACCCTCGTGGCCAACCCCAGAAGTCCCACGCAGCTAGCACAGAGAAACGGGCCCGAGCCCAGCAGCCCTGCTGGTGGGCCAGCCGATACCCGCGCACCGTTCTTCCGTCTCCACGCGGCGATAAACTGCATCTGCCCCCGCAGAGCTCGGCACCGCAGCCTTCCCTCCGGTTCGGGGGGACAGTGCCACGCCGAGACAACGGGGCAGCTCTGGGGGGTGTAAGCCTGAGGAGAAGGTTACCAACCCCCCTCCCGAGCATCCTCTGGGTCCATCTGCTGCGGCATTTCCGCTGCCCTCGAGAGCCCAGCTCCCCGGCCCCCTCGTGATGGGCGGGCGGGCTCTGGGCACCCCTCACCTGCGCTAGAGCCGCTACCCATCTGACAGATCACTGTTCTCCAGTCACATTACATCACCTAGGAGCACGCGTTCAGCACTTCATGGCATGCACAATCTTTCACTGAAGTGTTACTAAAAGGCTATAACTAGGCCAATAAAGCTGAATTTTATTTGTCCGTTCGTAGCGGTGGGGAAGCAGTGCCTGCTGATGGCATTAAACAAAACAGCGCGCCCGCAATTCAAATTCTTCTTCAGCTACTCTCTGTGTAAGCACATCAGTTAAAAGTTTCTGATTTAACACGCAGCAGAGTACTTCAGAAAAGTAGTCGTGCCAGGGTATTACATCAGGTAGAGCTGGTGCCTCTCTATCCTCCCCTCCTCAACCCCACTGAAAAGGATTTTATAGCATGAGGAATAATTGATACTGACTCTTGATCAACAATTAATAGTCTCCCCGAGTCCTGATCCCGAGCATCCTTAAGCATGTGGTTGCACATTCTCCCAAGGACCTGCTCCAGGACGGACGGATCCGCTGCCTTTGCGGGCGCTGCAGAACCAGCACAGCCCCACCACAGAATCATCTTTTTTGCAAGCCAGATTCCCAAAGTTTCAGTCACGTGTGTCGTCGGAGAGAAAGGAAAAGGCACCAGCAAAACTTTGAAATAAAATCATGAAATAGTGAAGCACTGCTTACAGTTTAGCTTACTGTGCATCAAAGTTTAAACTTTGCTTTCAACCTCAGTTTTCCAAACACGCTGTCATTCGCTGTAACACGAGATAAAAATAAGAGGAAGCAAAGATGAAATGTAAATGATTTAAATGCATGCATATGTTCTTTTGTAAAATGCATAATGCATCTGCAAGATTTTTTCCTTCATATTTTGGACACAAATCAAGGGGGAAACGATTCGCTTATGATACAGTGAATTTTTTATCTAACTTCAGCGGTAAAATGTACTTCCATGTAAGCGTTTCACTGTATACTGTTGGTCGCTGGTGTTTTGGGTTTGTTTGGGTTTTTTAAAGCTTAAATAGAAACACCAAAACACTACCAGAAGAGCAGTTCTTTTCTTCAGCTCCTTTCATGACAACTCTCTTGTTTGTTGCAAAATCCACCAGCAACACAACCAACCTTGCAGGTGATCCGTGGCCAGTTACTAAGCGCGACATTCAATCACAAGTGAGTTTTGAGAACGTGATGCTTACTTTGAAAATCTACTTGAAGTGCTGATCAAAGAGTATAGCACACAGCAATTTGCTCAGCATCCACGCTGGAAACAATGGAAGTGAAAGCCTGAAGAGGTGCTTTTTCAATTAATGCAAATCCAGGTAATTGTTCTGGTAGCAGAGCTAGCAACAAACAGCCTGCCCACAACAGTGGCTTCTACTGTGTTGGGTTTGCTTTTTTTCCCCCCTGCTCTGTCAAGGCAAAACCACATAGGTACTATCTTTCTAGAGGCTTTCTTTCCTGTTGCTGCAAGGTCCCAGTACTAAAATGGTCTCTGAATTAGTTTCCAGTTCCTGTGCTGTATGTCTCACGCCACAGCTCAGTAACACGGAGCAAAGGAAAAGCAACGCACGAGGCAAAGATGGAGCCGGTTAGCAAAGCTAATTCTCAAACCCAACCAGGTGCTCTCGAGCAAACCCTCGGCCTCTCTGCCAAAGCCTCGCAAATTCTACGACTTGTCCAGAAATGCAGGTGGGTTGTAGGCAGCCAGGGCCAGATGCATCTGGGAGAAAGGCCCAGGCGAGCGAGCGCGCGTAGGTCCCGCGCTCTCCGAGCAGATGTGAGCTCAAGGGCAAGCAGCTCCGCCGGCCGCCCCAGTAGGTACCTTACACAGCGCACGTGGCACAAGAGGCACAAATGGTTGCCCGCTGTTGCTGGAGGGAAATATCAGGCAAGAGAGACTTGGCAAGCCTGGGGTTCCAGACGAGGTGGGTCTGCACCTCACCTGACCCGGGGACATGGGGTTTTTGATCGGATTATTACGATCGCAGAACTTATAAAATATATTTGGAAAGGCTTGCGTGCTGGTTTTGAGAGAGCACAGGAAGGCCCCCGGAATCCACTCTGAGGCCTTAAATCCGTGGCCAAACTCCAGCAAACCCCATATGTTAGTCATATCACCACCTTCTTCTTTTCCCTGTTCTTGCTCCGTTTTAAAAGACCACGCCCCGCACAGTAAACGCAAGATGGCCTCGGGGCAACAGGGGCTCATATACCACTCCTCTTATCTGGAGAAATCCTGTGCTAATGATGTGAATAATCCCAAGCCTGCTTTCTGTCATTTACTGACTGTGACCTGCTTGTTTTCACCTTCACAATGGGAACAGCACCGGGAGGTTTATGTACGCGACGCACTTGGCTTTTCGTGCTCCCTTCAAGACTCCAGGTTCTTTTTGGAAGGAGGTGAGCCCCAGGCAGGCTTTCCCCAGCAGTAGTCGAGCCTGTAAGAGATCTCCTCTTTGCAGACCTCCAGCAGCTGGAGGCACTCCCAGCGACTCCATACTCACACATGAGGACCGTCTGAGGACGAGGATGGCGATGATCAGGAGCTCCTTTCACCCCGTGCTCCCTGTGGCAGCCGCTTCCTGGCACCAGCTTTGGCTTTTCGCAGCCCTCCACCCAGAGCTAGAGTACCACCCAGCACCCAAGTTAGCTTTGCTTCTAAGAAAACAGTGAAAGTTAAAAGCAATGCAAGCAGCAGATAGAGTGCTATTAAAAACTGGCTGGGATGATGCCAGGGGTGGATTCCAAGGCAAGGGGAGGAGCCGAGGCAACTGCAAGCCAATGAGTATTTCACAGTATTGGGTAATTAAGAAAACCAAAATATTTTCCATCTGCTTTGTTACCCCTTACATCACTGAGGCAATAAAATATATACAAGCGAGTACCAAAAGGCTGTGCTTCAACTTGAGATATAAATATTTATTTCCAGCAGAGAACATCCTTACTTCAGCAAGGAGAAGACAGGGTGAGGAGGCTGTGATTATAACACCTTCGAAGTATTAAAGTCTGCCTTAAAATAGATCAAATGCCTGGCTGGTTGAACATGCCACATAGCTCAGTTTTATAAGGTATACACCTAACCCCCCACTTCTGCTCACTCATCCATATTACACTCTAACGAGCAATAGGGAAAACCTGCTGACTTGGGATTGAATGGTGAAAATAGCTGCAATATTAGATTAAAAAAAACCCAGCAAACCCAAACCACACATGAGGACTTATGCTCTTGTTTAAAGCTGTTTCAGTATAGATCCAGACACAGCCTGTGCAGAGAGCTTGTCTTTCCATCACCAGCAGTGGGTTGGACCAGCTGAAATCTAAGCTGTTTCTAAATGGAAGCTTTCCCTGAAATCATACCGACTCCAAAATTCATTTACGGAGGGATGTTCAAATACTTTTCTTACCCTGCACATCTAATACTGTTTTTGAGAACATTTCAAACAGTCTAGATTAACAGATGAGCTTAGAATATATTACAAGCTCATAAAAATATCAAGATTTGTAAAAGGATTCCTTTAAGCACTGTATAAAAAGAGCAGAAATGTCAATGAACACGCTGCTGTGCAAATACTGCACGGTGTGTTATTTCTGTGCTAGCCATAAAAACACAAGTACAGACACTGAGGTTTCTGGATCTCTTGTAAGTTTAACAGTAGCTAGGAGCTCTTAGATCTCAAGCTATAATAAATATTGTATCCTACAGGAGCCCATCGGGAATCTCAGCTCATGTGTTCTTCCATGGAAGATTGTGGTGTCAGATATGATTACAATCAACACTTTCCACTTATTCAGAGCTTTAAAGCTACCTACACAGAACATTAACAAACGCTAATGAAAGACAGTTCAGGGCTACGCAGGACAACCTTCAATCCAGAGCGGGTTTGCTGATGCACACAATAGCTATTGTGCATTTGGACCTTCCCCCCCTGAATAAACAGGAGACATTTATAGGCCTGGACCAGACCATGCTCTAGCACATGGCTGGCTTGCAGCTGACAAACCATTCCATGAACTGAAGGTGGTTTCCCCAGCTGAAACTCAGCGTGTAACACTTAAGCGATAAGACAGTGCATCGTCTGCATTAATGGACCACGGGCACACGCGTCAAGCGGGGTGTGTGACACGACAACAACTGTCTGAGCAAGAGGGCTGCACCAGTGACCATCAACCTGGGCCCTGCAGGCCTCCCTGCAACTTATCTTCACATAGGAACTAAAACCCCATCACCTTGTACTTGGTTATGACGTTGGTTAGGTCACAGTTACGCTTTCATCTGGCTACGACACCAGTGTGGAAACTGCCAGCTCTCTGGTTTGTCAAAGTCCCCTGTGAACCATCAAAAATCACATCAGCTCGATGAACATGGTGATCAGCCTTCGGGGGATTGAACACCTCGAGTAACTCCGGCTGAATTTGACTCTAAGAGACTTCATACAGCATTGTCTGAAAATGGTTCGGTTTTGATTTTTGACTTGCATCTGTGAAGCCAAATTTGCACCGCTTTATTTTAGCTGATGGCAGCTTACGTGTCAAAAGCACAACCACAGAAGAGATGAGCTGCTCCAATGACGATGCCCCTCCTCAGCTAAAGCACAGGCAAACGGGTGAGGAATAGCAGCCTCTGTCACTTGCAGCTACCCCACATCACCATGCAGAGCGAGCCTCTCCAGAGCTGACAGACTAACCCACCCCTAACCATCAGAGGGAGGCAAAAATTAATCACTCTCTAACTACTCTGCTGCCTTTCAGTCCCCACTCCCCTGCTTGTCCTCCCCAGTACACTTCTCCCACCTACAGAAAACAGCCACCAGTGTTTCACGACATTAATGCCACTCCGTGTATCCCTGCAGCTGAGTCTTTTCCCCAGCCAGGCAATGATCCAGCAGCAAGTGCCCAGTCAGTAGTGTCAGGTCGTTTTAATTTCTCTTCGCATCTCCACAGTCTATAGGGCATAGCTGTGGCTGGATGTAATCATGTATACTGCATTGGAATCTCGGAGCCCGCTGAAGTCAGTTCTGTCTTAAGGCTTTCTTCAAAAATCATCAGATAACATTTTCCCAAATTAGAGGAAATAAATCAGGTTGAAAAAAACTCTAAGAATTTTGTATAATGCGTCTCACGCGCACACACGTATTCAGCAAGGCAGACAAGTAGGATGGAGAGAGGATGAGCACGTGCAAGCGTGTGCTATTGCACTGAGAACACACAAAAACCCCAGAGTATATCCCACACCACCACTATCCTAGGAATAATACATAAAATGTTTTTTCAAAGAAGTAACATAAGTGTTTTAAATAGATATTAACGGAATTGGCTCAAAAGTTATTCCAGGAAAGAAACATAATTTAAACTCATTTAAATTTAAGCTGATAGAATGCAGAAATACAAAAGAAGCAGTACTGGGTACGTGGGTTTTGCTGATACTAAACAGGTGATGCCCTCTAAGAACCCCTTGTTATATGACCATTATTAAAACCTCTCAATTGCTGTGAAGAACAGACCAAGGGCCAAATCTCCTCCTTGGCTTCAAAGCTCTGCATTATACTCGGAGGATCTGAGTGCAATCTCTATCTGCAACAACAAACCACCTTTATACCATCCAGGTAATTACAGGTTCAGGTCAAGGACTCCAGACCATATTGATTACATCTCTTTGCAACAAGGACCCTCCAGCACTGGCCGGCTCCACTCAAGCCGGGCAGCTCAAGTATCCGTGACGCCAGGACTCCCCGGGCCCTACCAGCGCCCGTAACGGGAAACCAGTGACTGCTCAGGCCTGTCAGTTATTGCCTGTGGCAGTAAGGACAGCCTGGGAATTCATAATGTTGGTGACTTCATCTGCCAGCTGCATTCACACATCTTTACTACCTGAATAACTGATCTCCACTACTCCAAGACAGCACTTTCTGGTGTACAGCATTTGGGAATAAATATTTGATCGCACATACAACAGAAAAGAGCTCAGATGGTTTAAGGTGTGACAGCAGAAGTGTTTATTAAATTCCAACCGAGAGCATTGCTGGACAGTAAAAATTTGTCCCATGGTCCCTATCTCACAGGTGTGGTGATGAACAATAAAAGATCCTTCACAGGCAGAGGGGAGGGAAGGGAGACAAACTCCCTCCCCCCTCAAACCCACATCAATTCTTCTGTTCATTAAACCCTCTGCAGGCAACGAGCTATCTGTCCATGGCCAGCCAGTCGCGCACAGAAGAAAGGGAAGTACTAAATTACAAGCCAATTTTAAGTGGGCATTGATTGAAGTAACCAGAAGAGAGCTTAGCTTAGTACTGTCAGAGTTTCATCCAACAGCAATAAACAATCTTCATTAAAAAATGATGTGTGCATCCCTAAGAAGCACAGGGCATGCCGGGTTTTAGAGAAGAATATAAAGGTCCCCCCCCGCCCCATACAATCAAAGAGGAATAAAAAAAATGTTCAGCATCTTTTTCCTTGACAATTTCATTTTATTCATGAAAATCCTTCCCATTCTAACTTTGGTATTTGTCCCAGACAAGAAAGAAACTGAAATCTCCTCCAAGGAGGAAAGGAAAAGGCTGATGCAAAACAGAGATCAGCCAACTTCTTTGTCAAGGCTTTCCTACTCTGCTGACAATGCAACCAAATCGTTAGCTGAGTGATGGGTAAGTGTCAAAAACCTCTTTGTACGAGGGAATACACAAGGCTTTTCATAAACACACACAGGGATGCATGTGCTTTTTTTAACTGAGCAGGACTGAATTAACAGCTCTGCCTGAGCATACCCGAGTACCCGGGCCCTTCCACACATTTGTTCCAGCTTAGGGGAAACACTTCCCCTTACAGGCTCCCTGCAGCTATGCGAGCACATTCACTGTGCTCAGGAACTGCTGCAGAACCCTTTCTCTAGAGGTTTTCTGTTCCTGAGAGTTCAGGGCTGTTGTTCCATACAGAGATCCTTCCTACACTCCCCGATTTCTGCACTGATAGTAGAGTTCTGTCAAGTTTGACTTTTCAGGTATGTAATGTATATGATGTGCATCATTCATCCACAGGTTCTAGTATAAAAATCCAGAAAGATGCCTGGAAATATTAAGTTACACATCTAGCCTATGCTTCTATTTTCTAGTTTGGTCTCCATCATGCCGTAGAAATTCTCACCTAGCTGAAAACTGTATCTAATGCTCATCACATCCAAGAAAGGAACAACAGTCAATGCATACAGGTAATGTAAAGATTTCACATCATGCCTGGAGAGTGGTTTTGAAATGTTGCCAAATGACCCGGCTCTAAACGTGCTGGATTGTTTTTTTTGATTGCACTACAGATCTCAGTCTCAGGGTTGGCTGGTTTGGCTGTGTGACCTTCAGCTACAGCATCTCCTGCAGACAGGGCACCTGGAAGGTTTCTCTTCCATCTCTGGTATCTAATCACCTCTTAAATGAAGCCTCGTTTGCTAAGATTGACCCCACCTTTGCTAAAGCCAACGCAAGCAGCCAACATCCCCAGCACTTCTCTGGGAAGGACAGACAGGCAGACACACGCCTGCTCGATGCACAGAGTGTGTATTTACTACGTGTACAGCAGTGGGTCTTTTGCTAAATTATTTTTAAGGGCTTCCTGCTTTATAATGATTTCAACTTGGTGTTGTCCCTTCAACATTTCTAACTGCCAGTCTGGAATAGCATCTGGAATTACAGCCCATTTAATCCTTGAGGGTATATTCTCTCTATGATGCATATGACTGAAATGTGTGCATTGAGGGACAAACATCCCATAGCTTTAGGTGACTACATTTTTGCAAACTTTTCTTAAAGATTTGATTTAGGAAAAAACCCCAAACAGCAAAGAATATCGTAGGAGAATTTGAAGTCGAGATAACCATGGTGAAATACGCCTTTTTTCAGTTTATCCAAGCAATCTTCACAGATACAGCCATCCACCCTGAAAATGCCATTGCAAGTTCTCATTATTGATAACAGTACTGAGAGCTTTGTACTTTTAAAATGAAGATATTTGCAAATGATCTCGCGAGAGAACATTGTCATTAATATAGCAGCCTTTCAGACACGTGGAAGTCACGATTAAAATAATCAGGCAAATTTCTCATTGTGTGCAACAACAGCATTGTCACCAAGGGGGGAGAAGGAAGGAAGCTATCAAGAAGAGCAGAAGAATAATGGAAGATGATAAACATGTACTTGAAATCTTTCGATAGGAGGACCAAGTGATGGAGTTAGATAAGAGAAGGCGCCACGCTGCTTGTACCTCCAAGCAACAGGCAATCAAACAGCCAGATAAGCATCTTCATGAAGTGCAACAGGCTCAAATGCATGGGTCATAACTGGAGAATCACTTCCTGGTTCAGCTGAAGCAGTAAAAATTTATGACCTACTTAAAAATCCTTCAAACCTAAAAACGTATTTTCCAATAAATTTGTTTTCCATAAAGAATGTAAGTCATTGAGGGCATGCCTTGGTAATAGCAGGAAATGAGAACACTTACAGTAGTGGACTGTAACACAAAAAATGCAGCGTCGTATGGGAGTAGCCTTTAAAATAAAACCCTTAAATTCAGAGCTGAGCTTAATGTAATTTTCTGCACATCTCGAAGGTGGAAAGAGAAGAAAGTAGCATAAAATACACTTCCCTTTGCTGGCCTCTGTTGTAAGAGCAGCACGAGATCTCAAACAGTGTGTGTTTTTTTCCTCACGTCTCCTTTGCTCTGGAGCAGAATTCACAGCCCTACACCATCACACATAATCTGGCATATCTACCCTGAATCTGGACCAGTAATCTCTAGACAGGAAAGGATGGGGATCAGGCAACACAAAACCTGCAAATAGATGGTAAAGTCCCTGAATCAGAAATCAATTCCAATCCAAACTGTCTGGCAGTGAAGTTAAATAAAATACTGCATGTCCCTAACAAAATCCATGTATTGTTTACAAGAAACTTATGAGGTGCTATAACAAAACTGAGTCACTGCTGTACAGTAAATATATCTTCAGTGTCATAACAATGCATGCAATTGACTGTGGCAATTTTAATATGGACACACATGCTAAAGGCATTACCGATAGAGCTTCATCACATTCACATGAGCCATTCCATATTAAGGCCCCCATCCACACTTCAGGAAGTGTTTAGCATACAAGAGGTGCAGTCCTACATGGTGCATTGTTTCTGTTGTAGGTGGAATAACAGGGTTTCCAAGGTGTTAATGTTACAGAACGGGTGCATTTCAGAATTACTACCCGTCCCTGCTACAGGTAACGTCCCTGCTCTGCTCACACAGCAGAGGTAAGAAACCCCACCCTGGTAACACAGATGTCTCCCTCTGTATCAGCTGGCAGGGTCATGTTGATAGTGAAGAACAGCACTGCCATTAATCACTCTGAGGCTGAAGTGGCAGATACAGAAGCACTCCTATGATTCAAGCCTGTAAGCTTTTAGGGGTAATAGGCATAGATGGACTAGTCCAAAAAAAAAAAAAATCATAACTGGTGCATTTATGTTTTCTTCTGTATCAATTATTTTCAAAATTACATTGTCATGTAGTAAAACAAATAAAATTTCCTTTAAATAGCCAGCATCAGATGTTTGTCTAAGCTCAACGTGAATTCATTTAACAAGTTTTAAATATCTGAAAACGGAATTTATAATGACAATCCCCAACATCCAAAGTAAATGTAGTTACCATTGAGCTCAGTTAAACACATCTAAGAAATACCCTCCAATACCCAAATAAATTCATTTGGCAAACAGTGCAGCATCTCGGACCCAACATTTATATCAATAGCAAACAGAGTCTAGAACAGGAGCTTTTATTTTAACTCTCTTTAAAACAACCTTCAGAAACTAGGCTCTGTATGTGTTACAGTCTCTTTTTACAGTTTAACCTCAATCCAATCAGCAGTCTCCAGGGATTTTCAAATCGCTACAGATTAAAATCCTCTCTGACTTGACTGTTTGACTAATGCTGTGTGTTTAATAATTCTACTTGTGAGAGATTTTATTTGACAAAATCCTGCTGTGTGGACCCTTCAGACGCTATCCAGCTGTACTAGAATATAAAGCTCTGCTGTCCTTGTTTCTTTATACAGACTATACCCCTCCAGTGAGGAAAAAAAAAAAAGAGAAGAAAACTTTATAGTACATATATTACTATGCTAATATTAACAAAACCACTGTAGTATTAAATTTACATGTGCTTTTTGAGCCGAGTAGTGAAAATGTGCCTATTACACAAACATTAGATAAACTATCCTGTTGTCTCGACTGTTCACAGAAATCAATTACATTTATGATTACATTTCAATGAAAGCTATTTTATAAATGAGATGGAACTGTAATATTCTATGCTTTAGGCATTCATTAATAAAAAGCATTTCAAGGTATTTGCAAATGTTCTGCTTTTTAGTTCAGGCAGTTTGTAGCATTCTCCAGCTCGTGTTAAACTTAACATAAATATTGTGTTCGTATCTCACCGCAGTGCTGTGACTTCAGATTTGAGAGGTGAGAGAGAAAAACATCATCATTATGGTAGCTTTCAATAAGCAGTTCTCCAAGACAGGACTTACCCTGCTGCACAGCTGAAAATCACAACATCCTTTTCATACATGGCAATAGTTAGTAAATATGTTACCAGATACAAAAAAACAAGCTTAATGAACACCACAAATATCAAAGAAAACATGAAAGCAACACGTCCCTACCTGAGGTAGCATCAATCACCGTTGAAACTCCTCTGCGATCGGAAACGGGCCGCGAGGAGCCCGGCATGCTGACGGGTTCCGACCTGACTGGCTGGATCCTAAAGAAGAACTCAGAGTTACCACCTGTGGCACAGCCAGTGCTCAGGAGGGCTGTAATTAAACCACAAACCTCGATCAGCTGAAGCAATTAAGCAGCTATTTATATAATCAGCCAACTGTTGAAAACTCCTGGTTTCCTTTGCTTTGCGGAGCCAAGTTCTGGGTAACCCATCTCCAGATGGATTGAGACTCCACGCAAAGTGAGTTTCCCCGAACTACGTCTCAGGTGTGAGCCCTCATAAAGCTCACCCAACACAAACTCTTTCAAAAGCCTCTGCTGCCCTCCTGAACTGCAGCATTTTCTTTGCCAGATTAGCAGAAAAGACATATTTGTAAATGCCTGTTCTTTTAGTAACATATTTCTATATTTAAAAGAAATAACGCTGCTTTTTTTCTGCATATGTGTACATATATACAAGTAAAAAAATCAATGTATTTGACAGCTATATCCTTACTTGTGAGAGTAATTACATGCAAGGAGAAATCAAACATTTCAAGACCATGTATTTTCAAGTCCACGGACAGTCTGCCCAGTTTTAAAGGGATTACTCATATTATCCATCTCGCTTGTTTTACTCGTAAGAGTTTCAGACTAAGTCCCAAACAATCCGAGTCCATACCACAGAACTTTGGACTTCAAATCACATGCAGAGTCAGAAGCATGGAAACTTGTTAAATCTTGAGAGCTACCAGACAGGACACAGACACACAGTGCTCTTCTATAAAACCACTACTTCTCAGTAAATAGAAACCCACATTTACCTTTGCTCTCCTCCCTTCCCTAGGTTCACCCCTTGCCCCTAATTCCAAATCAACAACTGTCCAAAACTAGACGAATTAAATACATCAAAAAGAACTACAAGGGAGGAAGCAAAGGAAAGGAAAAAAAGAAAGAAACCAATTAAAAAAAACCCACCAGGGAACAGGGAGGGGAAAAACATTCCAGAAGTTCACTTACTGTTCCAACACACTGACCACTTCACAGTCAGCATCTGAATCTATGGCATGAAGCTC
This sequence comes from Todiramphus chloris collaris, assembly GCA_025345505.1. NCBI lineage: Eukaryota > Metazoa > Chordata > Aves > Coraciiformes > Alcedinidae > Todiramphus > Todiramphus chloris. Next base: position 4,548,402 of record JANVCC010000196.1, read on the forward strand.
ACAGTTATGTCTGAGAAAAAGAATTTATCAAGCAATGCAGGAACTGTGAAAGCCAAGATGATGCTGAGCAAGGCCACCAGACTTGGGACCGTCCTTAACCCAAGAAAGGGCAGCAGAGAAGAATCTAAGCTGCTTGGCCTGGACAAATTTTTACTCTTGTCAAGTCACAAGCTCTTCTAAGACTTGCTGATAACTATTACACGTTCCACACAGATGGCCTCATTTAAGCACGAGGCAAGTTATCCACACGACAAACGTGAAACAGCTTGGAAATGGATTTTATTTTTACCTGAGACTGTTGAGATCAAGATCATCTGTATCGAAGTCCAGAAGAGGCTGTGGGGTATCACTTGGACCATGCGACTGCAGCACGGAAGAACTGGATGAAATGACAGTAGTTTGGCCTGAGGGATGGATTGTTTTGAACTGGAACTGCGGGCCCATCCAGAGGCGTCGGTGGGGCCCGGTGTGAGTCACTATCTCCACCTGCAGAAAGGGAACACGGGGAGACACTTCATGCAAACCTCGCCTCCATGTAACCAACGGTCCCTTCAGTACACTGAACCCTCAGAGTCCTTGCAAGCTTCTCTTGTTGTGGCAACAAACAGGGGAACACATCTCCATCTGCAGCTACGGGGAGTAGACAGAGGAGCTGAAGGTCCACCTTCCCCAGAGAACCTCAGGCCTGAGCAGGCCAAGGGATGCCCGTTTTAGAACCAAGCTGTGACAGCTTCGTTGCAGCCGCTTTCTCGAGGTTCACACATTAAACAGCCCTGCTTCAGGCGCGGAACGCCAACGGTACTTCAAATCAGAGCTCCTAATTGCTGTTGGCATAGCTGAGGACCCTGCTGGCAGAGACCATCTTGCTGGAAAGCCACGAGATCTGTAGCAGAGAGCAACGGGAAGGGTGCCGAGAGACCCCGGGCAGCCCAGGTGACACTCACTCCTCTGCAGCCCCGGTATAAACATCTACCTGCAGCACCTGGAGCGTCAAAGGGCAGCTACGTACACACAGAGAGCCCTTTACCCCAAATTCCACCAACTAGGAACAGAAGGAAGGGTGTTTGCAAGACCAAACCACGCCCCTGTTATAAAATAGGTGTTTATGATGCTTGTCTGCCTGTGTGTCTAGGTGTAGATATCCACGGAGACACAGAGCCTGCTCAGCTCCATGCCTGCTTCCAAAAGGCACAGAGAATATGGGTAGTGTCTTACAAACAATATTTCGAATATTCAGATTTTCCTCCAGGTATTGGCTCCCAGTGAGGGTCTAGATAGGAACTTTTAAAAAATAAGTTATTTCAGTAAATGAAACACCCAAATATTGTAAAATGTCTCTTCACACCGGTAACTACAAACCTGATGAGTATCAATCCTGGCAAACCCTTAAATAACCCTACTATAGGGGTTTATAATTAAATAACCCTACTATAGGGTTATTTAATACAAATATTATTTGAATACAAACATGAATACAAACAAATGAGAACAAACAGCCATGAAAATTTAAGATGGTAACATTGTTGGAAATGTATATGGTCAGGAAAAAAAAAAAAGGGTAAACGAAGCGTGAGTCTTCTGTTATACAATTTTGAAAATCAAGAAGAGCCTTCAAAGATAGAAAATATGAAATGAAAATATTAATCTCTGGTGCACTCATACTTTGAAGATGACAGAAAGAGACTATTAAATTCCTATCGATTTCTGCCAAAACGATGATCAGCCTCACAGCAAAAACGCAATTTAGCGAGGAAATTCAGGAAAATATTTTTGTTTCTATACAAACCAGATGTGTACTAGTAGCAGTTGTCAACTCTTTAAGAAGCCATTTTAAACACTGGATAATGTTCTAAGTCCTCTGCTAACCTAAGACGACAAATGCACAGCCTATTTAGCGCTATTTCCATCTTCGCGTTTCTCTTAGCGTAACTCGGATTGACTGTAGATGTTTCTGAGGCAAGAAGGCAAGTAGCTTTCATGTAGCAGTGTAAATTAGGCCACAGATAAAGTAATCTGTATATTTTAAGCTTGAAACCATCAGTGTCACAGAGCCGAGAGGTAAACAGATGCCTCTGCAATTTTACTGAGGCTACGGCCAGATGTTCCTATTCACTCTCCTGTTGTGTGCAGGACAAACATATTGTATCTACTTCACACTGACAGCACACATTACCCACTGTTCTAATTGAAAAGTTGAAGTGAAGGGCAGTGTTTTTTCACTGCATGCTGTTACTGTTGATAACAGCACTTTAATTTTGAAAAACATACTTGCACTTTAGGCTTAATCTAAAGTGGCTTGCTTAGAGAACGCGAGCGTCTTCGTGCTCGAACGAGCTATCAGTGCTCTTTTCACTTAGGCAAAGTTAAACATTCCGGAAGCGTTCTCGGAATTATCTGTGTTCTGTGACATCACCTGGGATTCTTTCTTATTCTCATAAATATATTTACTCTTCTAGAGGGATGGATATGATGAAGTTCGAGCAGTCTGAAGTTCCTTTGACATCTTTTTTCCTTCCAAGAATAAACCACCCCCCATAACGTTGGTTCACCTTACTCTATTTTCCTCAGGTTGCTCACTATGCCAGGAAGTCCTCAGAACAGTAAAATAAACTGCATGGGGGGTAGGTGGAAAACTACAGATGAAGTCCCAGCCCCAGTGAGCTCAGTGATAAAACGTCTGTTGCCTACACTGATTGAGTAGTTCTCACCATCTTTATGCTCTGACAAATTGGAGACAGCATCAGGGAGTGAGACACATCAACGTGCAGTCACAGCTGAAAACTTGGGCCAGGTAAGGGGATTCAAATGAACAGATTCCTCAATGAATGCAGCTCCTGAACCAGTACATGTGGAAACCTAACCTCTCATTTTAGGGAAATGCTGTGTATGATTTATTCACCAGCAGGAGAAGCAAATCACATCCATGAATATTTCATATTGATGCCATACATCCCAGCAACATATTTAATGCATCACTCCCGTAACAACACGGTTCTTAAACCAAAAGGAAACTCACCTAATTTGTCAGAATGAATTCCATGTATCAGGTACCTTGTAATTGCTTTGGTAAATTCAGAGCATTTGTAATTTTTATTTATTTATCTGTCTCTAAACCTTTATTTCTAACAGGAACTAATTCTCAGTGTATTATTCATGACCTACATTCTTTAACTGAAATTACATTTTGAGCTAAATTATCAAGTTTGTACCAAATTCTTAAAGAGAAGCTTCACTGACTGAAATAAAGCACGAATGGATAAAAGTGCAAAGATTTAACCTCATATAAAAGTATTCCACTACGCATAAAGTACTACAGTATTTGTATCTAGCCATAACATAAGAAATTATCAGTAGGAAATGCAGTAACTGATAAGCAGCAGAAGGAAGTAAAGCATTTAATCTGGCGTTTCCATGTAAGTATAGCAGAGGGCACAACTGAAAAGGTCCTTTTGCCAAGGCAGTTTCCTTTATCCATATCTGAAAAGGACCATGTCAGGAGAAAAAGGTAGAGAGGTAACTTTCTGTTGCCAACTGAAACCTCACCCTGAACTTCCCAAGAAGGTGACCTGTGGCAGCAGTGATGGAGGGTTTTTAACACAGGTTGCAGAGATTGTATGAAATCGAGGAAAGTTGTGAATGTTCCTGCCAGTGGACACTATTGTTGTTTCACTCCCAAACTGGAACATCCCCAGAGATCATACCTGTGAAAGCCACTCTTCATCCTCTTGCCCACTGTGGTCGGATGCTAGGCTGTCATATGACTCATGTCGAGTGATCGGTCCAGGACTTCCTGGTGGAACCACTGAAAAAAACCCCAGAGAATTGAAAAATCAGATTTATTGCTTTAAGTGCTTTTTTAAAAAAAAGCTTTTTCAGTCGGTTATTGGCAGAGCAAGGTCTGTATTTTCCTAAATCTATGACAATAGGTTGAAGTGCAGAAAGAACACGAATATAGTCATCAAAGTGATGAAAGATTTCTGTTCTTTGACTTGAATGTAGACATGCAGCCACTACAGTGACCCAATGGGCTCTTCTTTTAACCTGAAGTACTCGATGGACATACAGACCAGCCCAGTGCAGACAACAGCCACCTGTCCTGAGGAATCTAATGGCGAGCGATGCCAGTCGGTGTGAGCCCTTTCTAGGAACTCTGCAGGATCTGAGCTGTAAAGCTGTCCTGAGGCTCTGCTACATGTGCTGACTCCGAACACAAGAAGATTTCCAACACTTCATGAACCGAACTGTCACACTCATTTTGACATCACTGTAGTTAATTTAAAGCTGGTTTCACAAACAGTTTTGTAGGATTTGACTGGTTTTTGCAGTTCTGCAGCTCTGTAGACTGCACGATATCCAAAGCCACTTCTAAAATGATGGCCATGTAGACAACTTTGGGGAATTAGTGTTGAAATGCTACCACAAAAAAAAGACTAGTAGAGTCACCACTGCAAAGATTAATATTTAATGATGCCTGATCCTCGAATCATTTCAACGTGCAAGCAAAGCCTACAGTCTAGCTGCTTTGCTTTCTGTGGCAGTAGCATTACATTGCTCTAACTAAAACTTCACACTTGAGGAAGCTGAAGGAGTTTAGAAAAAGCAAAATGCGAGCAAGACCCCCAGGCAATAAGACAGGAGGTATTTTTCATTGTCCTGTACCTCCTTACTGTCACAGCAGCCTGTTGGAGGCCTGCATTCAGTGCCAAGAAACCATATCCACGTTGAGGGAAGAGCAGACACCACAAAAGCAAATTAAAAGGAGCGAGTGCAACAATGGTATTTATACTTTGGTGAAACAAGAGAGTTTTATGCTATAGCATTAAGATACCGGACAATCCTAAAATCAGAACCAATGTTTTTATATTCACTTAATCTAAAAACGATTTGAAGTTTTTAAAATTGATTTTTAAAAACTGTATTATTACAGGGTTGACCTTTATGTGTCAAGTTTCCATCCACTACAAATTTTTACAGCCGTGTTGTAAACCCCTAATAATAGGGAGTTTATAATGGCAAAGCAGACACAACTGTAACCATAAATACAGAACGGCGCCTCTGTAATATAAACAGCACAGGGTTTTCATAAATCCATGCACTGTATGAAATAAAGGGATTTTCATCCTGTTTGTGTAAGTGGGTATCAGAACCCAACATCACCGCAGAGCCATTTCCAGCACCTCAGTATCGCAGCGTCTTTATCCCGAAACCTTTAATATACCAAATGCAGCTCAGGGCCTCGCTCGTGAAAAGAATTATTCCAAGTGCTACATACATTAAGACATATGCTTAGAAAGTGGGGAATTTTCCCCATGAGATGCTACACATCCACCACACGCACTGAAACCAACGCAGCTTGTGCCTGCACGTCCGTGTCCGCGCACAGCCCGGCACCCCCGCGCCTGGCTTCAGTGGCGTGTGCTCATCGCTTCTCAGGGTGACACAGAAACTCCACTCAGCTGCTTCCTTACAGCCGGGACAGCTCGAGTTCAGTGACTTATGGACGTGTCTGTCCAGCCCCTGGCAAACCTGTTCTCATACACATACCTTCCTGGATTACAAACAGCTGACGACTCCTAGTAAATATCTGAGTAAGAAACCGTAATGCCCACACTTCTTCCTCACTGAGAAAGTTTAGATTTGAGACGGACAAAAAAAATACCCCAATATTATTCTGACACATTTTGCTGCTGGCCTAATCTTCCCCACCTCTCCTGCCTCCCCTACAATCAAGCGGAGTGATTGCAGTAACGCCTGCTTCGGGGGCAGAGCTGATCAGCTGCAGGCTTTCCTCTTACTGAACTCCACTAACAAACTCTTCATGGCTCTAGCAGATGTTTTTGCTTTCCAACCAACAGGAACTTTATGGACTGTTCTGATTTTTTTTGTTCTTTCTATCCCAGGGGCAACTACTAGAACTGACAAGAGCAGGGAAGCTGCTGGCTGCAACAGCATCGGCCCAGGGAGCGGCATCCCCCCGGCTTTGTCACCATGGCTCTCCCTTGGGTTTCACTGGAGATTCAAGAGGGCTTCACAGTGAGAAAGACACTCGAATTGAAGCACAGTTTTGGTCCCACGCCCTACGCCTTTTCCTGAGGAACCACAGCTTTGCAGGAGTCGTTCCAGTGCGGCTCCGGAGCGCGGCATTAACTCCTTCTACCGAAAAGTGACGACATGCTGAATTCCACGGAAAAGCTCTGCCTTCGAGTTCACCAGCAGGGCAACAGTGATAAAGCCTGTGCTGAGGTCAAACCTCAGTAATTTATTTTGCTATTTAATAAAACAGCATTTATGTACCACACCTATCACAAAGGCAGGCATTTAAAGAGAGTCTGGTTTTGATAGCAGGATCCCATAACGACGGTCCCAGGCTCACCGCAGGCAGAGCAGCTCTACTCCCACTGCCCTTAGTGGGAGCACGCAGCGTTCTCCGAGATACGACCTTCTGAGACAAGTGATCCTTGCTGGAGATTTGCCATGGCTGTACTGCTGATTACAGAGATACATATGGTCATCCTTTTTTCAAGTTAAAAATGGCCTTGAAGTTATAGGAATAAAAATGTTCTAAAAATGTAAACCCGATTCCGTCTTCATTTCTGGGTCACACACCTCTTGCGTTGGTATCAAGTTCCAAGATGAGATTAATTTAAGCCTGGAGGGACATTTCCAGGAATTTGAGCTTGAAAGTAATCTTTTATCTTTCAGCTTAATTCTTTGAAAAATCAAAATTCACACTGGAAATTACAGCAGGTTCTTCCACATCAGTGAAGCTGCTCTTACGCTGTAACACAGAGATTTTTCTGTTTCTAAAGAATTTCACTTTGATGCAGGATAGCAAACAATAACATTCACATTTTTCAAAAGCTTTGCAGCAAGTAGCTTTTTTTCCCTGAACCCTGTTAATTTCTCTTTCATTGTGAAAAAGTCACAGCACAGGAGGATAAGAATCACACAAGGCCTTGTTATGCAGTTATTTTACTGGCAATTGCAGGTGTTTTGTACCTTCTGAATGAATAAATTCAGTGCTTTCTATCCGAGCTGTGCCAATTTTTACCATTTTGCTGTTCTTATCCCGACATCTGGAACAAACATATATCAAATATCAGAATGCAGCTGCGTTTGTTTAATCTAGAAATACACAAACCTGCAGAAATTTGTACAATTAGCCTTGGAGTGCAAAAGCACAAAGAAAATGAGTGCTTATTAAAAATGTAAGGTGATAATTAGAACTTCTGTTTATGCAGTATAACAGGACACGAGTTCTTAAAGTCCTCTTATAAATGGAAAAGTCTCCATCAGCAAGTACTTGAGGATACTTTTTAAAAACTTGAGTGCTACCTACAGCAACAATTCAGAGCTTTGCCATAAATATTTGACAAGGGCCAAAACCCATCTTTGAGCTGCTCAAACATAATAGTAGCAACTTTAATCACTGCCGTCCTTCAAGTGAAAAGTGATCTACATCAACTCCAAATCTGGAATGTATTCTTCTCCCTCCATCCTGATGAGCTCCACTCAACCACCACACATTTAACTAAGGAAAACCAGAACCTCAGTGAAAACTTGTTCTTCAACTTCTTTCATGACTCGAATACGGTCATCTCATTTTCTGCCCTCAAGACTGAAGGTGCAGGTGCTTACCCATAATCTAAGGTAAAGTGTTCAAGTTTACAGACTCCCGTCTCTGCGGTTAAAGGATTCATTTTACTACTTTATGGAAGAAAAAGTATTGAAGGCAATGGTCTGGGAAAAAAAAAAATCCACATGACAAATTTAGTCATTTGTGGGGTAATTGTTAGTGCCAGGAAAACTGCACAGAAGTGACTGCAGAGACTAAAGTTTCAACCCGAGCCAACACAACGGCAGAAACGCAGCCAAGCTGATGCTCCTCTGGAGCTCCAGCACCCGAGTCACACAGCTTAATGATTAAGTCTGAAAAAACCCCATTGTTTTCAAACTTCATGATATTCAGTTTTTACGATATTTAGTGACAAATAAAGAAAACAAACAATTTCTATTAACCTCAAATAAGTTGCATAGGCATTCCTGACACGTGAGCACGACCGAGACAAATACACACACTTGACGAATATTGGAATTAACAAACAGTGGGTTTGTTCATGGATGGGCTAATTACACAATAAATACCTAGACCTAAGACAAATCTTTACTCTTTCAAAGATTATAAATTGTCATCTTTCAGCAGCATAGAAGCGTTGGAACAAAGGAACGCTACAGCTCAATTGTAGCGCGCGCACTTATGGTTTTAATTTGTGAACAATAAATCATTAGTTTTACTTAGTTCTGTGTACTTCTTGAACCAAAAGGTTTTAATTTTCTCATTTATATAAATAAGCTTTACACAATTCAACTTAATTGAGAGTTATATATGAAATTTCCAATGTGCTCTTCTATAAGGGATGTATGTTTGTCCAAATCAAGAGCAAACAAAGGCATTTGCAGACTATAAAGACTGTTTGTTCTGCGCTGCCTGCCGTACATACGCCTGCAGACACCCAGAGAGCTTGCCTCTATTTCAACTGCACACACAGAATGTGTAATTTGAAATAAGGTTCTAAAATTTCTTAGAATCAGAAACAATGTATTCTTATCTGCTTGATTATCTGGGAAGTGTACCCCGTGCCCACGTGCAGTCTCTAGCGATGTCCACGGCAAACAGGTACGAGGAATAAAAATTCCACAGCCCTTGGTTTCGTACAAATCACACACTAACATCTGATTTTGATGCTTTTTTTCTGTGGTTCCTATCTAAAATGATCATCGGTGGTTTAGAGACCTGCAGTAATCACATGCTTGTCAATAACCTTCAGAAATATTTCTCTTAAAATTGAACTCCACAATGGGAATGATTTACTGCGGAGTACTTGTGGAACTACTGGTGTATTAGTTACATCGTGTTACCCAGGACAAGCAGGATGTGACAATTCTGTTTTAGGTCTACATGTAGCCACTTCAAATTCAACAGGCTTGCCTTTTTTCCGTCTTAGAGATGTGATCTCACTTCCATCAGGGACTGGTTTCAGTGTCCCACAGTCAGACCTGCCCTGTAGTTCAAGTCCAACAACCGCGTAGAGATCTTTACCGCACACGCGTTCTTAAAGCAGCTCTCGCAGGGCAGAGCTCTCTGCCTGCTGCTGCCTCCACCTCTGCTGCAGTTTGACAGTCAAGTGAAGACCAGGTTTTCATCTTAGATGGAACACTTAGAGCCAGGTTTAAAACACACTGTTTGTAGTTTGGTGATATGCTCTATGTATTTGTACTTGGGGCTCTACGGTACTGAACAAAGTTCTGGGTTTCATGCAATTTTCAGCTTGTAAACTTCTGCAGGAGCATGCCATGCAAACTGAAATGTCCTTTTTTTTTACCCAGAACGTCATCCTGTACATTTTTTTTCCAGTTAGGACTTTCTGAGATTCTTGTATGCATACACATGATAAAAATTAAGCTAAAACCCCCCTGTAAACCAGGAGTTTAGCCAGCCTAACAGTTACTTCACACCACCAATTGACTTATAGATTTATTCGTTCATTATTTGTATATTGCCCACAGTTTATTAGGTGCTTTATAGACCATCCATTCTCTGTATCAGCACTTTAATCTTAAAGGAATAGGTAAGTCTGTAATCAGGATATAAATTCTCCTTAGATTTTCCCAGCTTTGATGACTGCTTTACTTACTCCTTACTTTACACTGGTCTGATAGTCAACAGCCTGACATTGTTTTTATTCCCCTAAAAGGCTCTGATTAGGTGTTCAGGCTTCACCATTACCGCTGGCTGCACTGCAAGGCTGGTATTAAGTTTGCTGTGCTTAACTCCAGCTTCCACTTCTAACGCTCCCATAGGAAACCGGGCAAGTACAATGAACATTTAAAGCCTGGCAGAGCTAGAACCTGATATTACTCACAGCACAGAGCATCTTAAGGCCGTTCAACACTTCAAATGCTCAGATTGTGAGCAGACTATCGCTTCTGTACCAAAGGATAACGTATATATTCTTTCCTGAGTTAAAGAATAATTTCAACTGCATGAACCTATGGCAAAATCCATCTGATGGCCATCTTTAAAGAATTATGGAAGAGGTAACTATTTCTATAATTCACTGACTTCAAAAGTATGTTTGACATTATTGTCGGGAAAATTATGTTAACCATGGATTACTGTTACAATCAAAGTATGTAGTGAGAAGTCAAGAGGCTTAGTAGTAAATTTTCAAAGCGGTGCGTGGGGATTTACCCGTTTGACTCCCATTAACGTCAATAGGAGTCGCGCGGCTAAATCCCTGTACACTGCTTTGAAAACTGACCCCTTCGTGTTGATGGACCCCTCTCTAAGAAGTTCCAGATGACCATGTAAGAATAGTAAAGAACTATTTCAGCATGTGCCCTTGTTCATTATTGTTGTTTGTACACATCTGAAAGTATTTTAATTCCTATATGCGGTGCTGTTTCCAGCATTTAGTTTATAAAATATGGATTAAGATGGGCAAGCACTCAGAAATCAATGAAGCCCTGCCTGTGCCCAGGTCTGCGTATGCATCAAAACCTTAACAGACATCACCAGTGCACCTTAAGGAGTTAATTCTTACCGACCTCATCTAAATTATTTTACAAACACCAATTACAGCTGAAGAATGTATCAGGATTTACTCCGCTGCTCTTACGCAGTGATGCAGCTCTTTCATGAAACGACATCTGCTCTGTTCCTATTTACCCCAATCAATCCTATGCTCAGTCAGAAATTAAATTTGCTTCCCTTTACCACTCAATCCTGTTTCCTGTAGGGAGCAGGAAGTGCAGGTTACACTTTTAGGGAAACATAGTTTTCCCTTAAAAAAATACCATGAACTACAATTTCATTAGAAACATCTTTCCTGGAACGGGGAAGGTGATCCAGATTAGCTTGCAATCTGTTACGCCTCCAACTGTAAGAAGCAAACCTGAAAATTCCATTTTCACTGTGACTACTGCCAGAAACCCCTGAATATATACAACAGTTCTGTAACAGAACTGCATGCTTGGAGTCAGCTTCAGTGGAATTTTTTAACTGAAGTCATAAAATATATATATATAAAAATATATATCTTTATAAATCATATATAAGACCTGCTGCAGTTTTAAACACAGTAAAAAAATCCAAATATGAAATGTATTTTAAATTGCCAAATTCTTCTACATCTTCTTTTACCTGTGTCACTTATAGTTAGTTATATGTTTATATGCATACAGACACTCCTCTTTTCATGTAATATTTGGAGACAACACCCGAGTCGAGATAGAACACTTAAGAATTAAATTTCTGAAATTCTTAAACTCATTTTTCTGCATAGAAAAGCAGTCCTCAAAATTTCAAGGAATTATAACTTTGTCCCCAAAGATCTGGATTTTTTCCAGGACATCTGCACAACTCCTTTGGAACTACTGATGCAGAGACCCAGGAAGTTCTTTGGAGAAGTCTGTTGTATTCTTTTACTGTATGGCAATAACAAAGTGGAATTTCATGGAAATCATACACTAGCCAGAGGCAATTTCAAGTAGAAAGAATAATAGTGGCAAACTGACAATCTAGAAAATATATAAAAAAACCCTCCCATCTGGATAATAAAGTTAAACACATGTACCCAAGTAGCTACAAGAAATCTCAGCTGTGTGCTGGATGTACACAAAATATCAACACAAGGCAGCTTCCCGTCTTTCAGTGGGTTGTGCTAACAGCTCACAAAGGGTTAGCTGGCTGAGAGATGGCAGAACCACCAAAACACGACAAGTCTTGTGACAACCCCCCAGAAGGGTGTTTTCACACCAGCTCAGCACAAATGAAGTGGTGTCCCCTGGGTGCCTTCGTGCAGACCGCCCGCGGCTCTGCCATCCTCGCCTCCCCAGCTCCGGCGTGTCCCTTCCTGCACCTTTACGCCCGTACCGCTTAACTGGTACAATACTGTGGAAAATCCACGGTGCACAGGCACAATCATAGACTATTAGGGGACCTCTAGAGATTGAGTCCAACCATCCTTCCAGAGCAGGACCACCCAGAGCACGTTGCACAGGAACGCATCCAGACAGGCTTTGAAAGTCTCCAGAGAAGGAGACTCCACGACCTCTCCGGGCAGCCTGGGCCAGGCTCTGCCACCCTTGCAGTACAGAAGTTCCTCCTCATGTTGAGGTGGAACCTTCTACGCTTAAGTTTATACCCACTGTTCCTTGTCCTATCGTTGGGCACTGCAGAAAAGGCACATCTGAAAGGCCACAACTTTAGGCAACATTACGACCAGCACGTAAAAATGATGGCAGTCTGAAATGTTAAGCCACAGAACACTGCTTGTCCCAGCTCCTCTCCAGGCTCCCCAGCACGGCAGCTCGTACAAACTCAAGTGGGCTTCACTCACTTCAGGGTAAGGTCAGAGAGCTTTGTTTAGATGGCCTTCATTGGCCAACTATGCTCGAGTGGCCAACCGTGCCCCGAAGTGCTCGCAGTGCTGCTGCAGAACCAGGAGAGCCCAGTGGAGACACCGTGACAGGCAGCTGAGAGCACTGACTGCTGGAACGACCCCAGCCGCGCGTCCGACCGCAGCCATGCAGAGATGTCACAGAAACAGAGCCCAAGGCTTTGAACACCTCGTAACTGCGCGATAGCGTAATTACAGAACGGGCTCTGGTTTTGATCAGATTTATTATTGGAAATCAAGCTCCGTTGTGACAGACATTGAACATACGCATAGCAAGGTACGGCTCGCAGAACACGCTCGGTACACACGCTGTGGTTCTGTATAATGTATATTCTTTCATGTTTCTGAGAAAGAATACGCTATTCAACATGCACACGTGAAAGACTGCGAGGAGAAAAATGGAAGGCTGAGAAGTGGTAGAGAACCACTTTTTATATCAAGGTTTTTTTATTATAGATATCAAGGGGTTTTTATTAATTGTCCACATTTCAGATACTTCAGCTAGAGTCCATCCCTCCAGAGCAATGAAAACTTGAACTCAGAGAGAAGGGGTAAGGAAGAAGGCAATAAGGAGTATGAAATGAGGGGGTAAAGACTTTCTGCTGTTATATATATATATATATATATAACCGTCAGTCCCAGCTCATCAGCCTGTCACCAGACCACCACGCTCTGCTGCGCACGGAGAAAGGCCTGCGGAGCAGAATGACCAGATTCCTTGCCATGTCTGCTGGGTGCAACTCCTGGGGCACCAGTTTGGCTACGGTTACACGCACCGTGCCTTGTTTTTCATAGTACCTGTCTTCACAGAACACATTCTCACAGTTCTTTAGCACAGTCTCCACTCTTACCCCCAGCCCTGCTTTCCACTGCACAGTATTTACTGGTTCTACGTATGGAATTTTTATTTCCATCAGTGGAATGCATGAAAGGAATATAAAATAGGCTGTAAAGAACCACAATGTTGCTTAGAGACGAAAGTCCTGCTCAGGGTGCATAGCTTTCATTAGAGGGAGCAGGAAGTGCAAACATGATGTCAGAGTTCCAGAGATTATCTGTATAAATTGTGTTATCATTTAGCCCAAACAAACAGTGACGAAAGGCCAACCCCCTCCCTTTGAAGACAATGAAGAGTTACTGAGTTTGCCTTCTAACGAAAGCCATTTTCAGTAAAATGCCAGATATGTACAACAGTTGGTCCAGAAATGAAAAGCTGGCCTAACAGCCAAAAGTCACAGGCAGCTATAAATACAGACCTTAATCTTTTCAAGAATCCCTTAACGAAGTCTATAAAACTGATTATATCTTCAGGCCTAGCTCAAGTGCAAATTCTTACTCAGAAATAAGTAAACAGCCCTGCAAGTATTACTTGGGAGACCAGTACAGGAACAAAGAATGAGACTGCAGAGTACTGGTTTGAATCCTAACATCGTGGAATATGAATGACATTGCACTGAGAATAAACAATTAACGAGACAGCAGAACCCTCAACTACATGTCCATTTTTCTGAGAGAGAAACGATTTCCAGAAGCGGTGGGGGTGGGATAAAGAAACACTGCATCATTCCTTTTAACACAACAGAAATGGTCTTTGATTATTTAAAAGCCAATTGCAAAGATCTGTCTTCCAAACCTCCTATTGGAGGTTTAATAGCAAGGAGGTGCAAGTACACTTACCAGCAACACTACAGTAAAGCAGAGACTTTTGTTTTAACAAAATCTATATTTATACGATTACATTTCCTATGGTTAAGGGCAGCTGTAATTAATGGATTTCCCTCCTTCCCCTAATGCAGTCATTTGTCAATTTAAACACAGAATGTCCAATCAACTTTGATGTATTTAGTAAGCAATTTGTCAAAGAGTACTGCATACCAGTTAATAGATTAATTCTTGTCATTGGCCTGCTTCTGACAACTGCAGGTTGTCTCCATAAAATTGGTCCTGATGAGACAAAAGTCTTGCTTGGAACGTGAAGGTGCCCTTCCAGGGACAGAGGGAGAGAAATCACATCTTCCTTTATTCAGACCCTTTTTGGGGCAGTTTTTGTTCTGATTTCAAGGGTTTTTTATTAATTGTCCACATTTCAGATACTTCAACTAGAGTCCATCCCTCCAGAGCAATGAAAACGTGAACTCAAAGAGAAGGGGTAAGGAAGAAGGCAGTAAGTATGAAATGAGGGGGTAAAGACTTTCTGCTGTTACACAAAATTACCTATTTTCACTGCAATTTCATTATGAATCAGGCACCTGTCTGGATGAATTCAAACAAGAAGTCAAAGGAAACACAGGTTAAATCAATCAAATATGTGAGACTCTGGGTCATGGTGGCAGAGAGAAATGTATTCACTGGAAAAAAAAATCCTGAGCACAAACAGCAGATTGTCATGGATGTGAAAAGCACATGTCAACAGCACGCCTCTGGAGCTTATACTGCCAGAAGCATCTTAATTCTGAAGTACTAAACAGCAGGAAGCAAGCAGCATTAAAAAAGTTCTGATGAAACTTGGCCATTCTCTGAAGAAAGCCAAGTCCTCTACGGTACAAGTTCCTGTGGAGACAGAAACCCTCCTCTGTGCCTGGCACGGCTCTCCTCCTGCCGACCCGTCTGTGGTGACAGTCCCACTGTACCATTTAAGCTACTGGAGAAACTTCTAGGAAGAATAGAATTTCCCTTACATTTCCCTGTGTTTGGATTAGATTTAGTCATAGTTCAGAACACGGACAAATAAAGAAGGAATGCTAGAGACACAAGCAAGGCAAAATATCATGTGTTAAACCTGAGAAGGGTAGGAGGGAGACACCCAGCACTTAACGCCCTGCACTGAAGACTCGAGGATTGTCATACAGCTGGGGCTTTGCAGGGGGAACTCCTACAGAAACAGAACTCTGAATGTGCTCTGCCAGAGGGCAAGGAGATCCTTGGGACCCGTTATTTTAACTCTGACCAACTGCAAAAAGCCCGAAACAGTTGAGAGCAGGATACCGACGCGTGCTGCGGGCCAGCGGGTTGTGGGATCGAACATGCAAGCTCAATCTCAAGCCATGAACTTACAGAGAGGTCCAAACCTGCTACCCAGTTTCTCAGCCCTCTGCACCAGCCGTGGCCGTGCTAAACCGCTCAGGTAGATACAAACCGCGCCGTGTGATCCAGGTTTCTGCAGCAGATGTCACAGATGACCTCAAAGCAAGGAAACAGCTGTGCTAATCCACTCGCAAATACCCTTGGGATAAAGGTCTTGGACACTTGTACAAAATATTTCTGCAAACAATGGCTCCTTGTTGCTTCCTTATTAGCTGTGAATATAACTTTAAGACTCTTTAAAAACACTAAAAGCTGGACCGCGTGTAAGTAAAATGCAGTAATTTTAGGATATTCTCTTTCTGTCACAAGAACTCCCTGGCCTACTTTATACTTTTCAGAGCCTAAGGAAGATTTTGGCCCCATGTTTTGGCATCATGCTGCATATTTATGAGAACCTGCACAGCAGAGCCCTCAAACCAGTCCGCCAGACGTTTCATTGTTCTGTCCGTCTGCTGACAGAGGTACTCTGTGCTAAAAAGCACACTGAGTATTTTTCAATGACCCAGGGGGCAAAGGTCACTTATTATAAATGGATAATGAGACCTAATGCAATGTTCTGAGTGTGGACAAAGAAAGGGTCTATCCATACCCCCTTGTGACTTGGTCATTCAGGCTTTTATTTCCCCTGCACACTTAATGGAGCCAAACAATTGGCAGAAATGCTATACAGAAACTGAGAGAAACTGCTGTATTCTGCCTCTGATAGACAGATACAAATAGTGACCCTGAAACGGCGCCAGAATTCCTCTTACCACTACCGTGGCAGACAGATGTAACATTCACCCTAACCCCCTATTTAGCCATTTGCTGGCAATTAAACTCACTGACGGGAGTGAGAGCGCAGCAAAGCGCAGGCTGCAGCTCCTGCCAGCCCCCGGCACTGCTGCAGGTAAGCAGGGCCAGAGAACCTCCTTTTAGCAGGTACTTAATAAGGGGGAAGCTAACAGGTGTCTTGGGCTCTTTTGTGTGAATCCTGGTTTGACTCTCATTTTTTTCAGAGACCTCACTGAGTAGCTTCAGATGGAATACATCCAGAGGACACACAAAACTTCAGGGAAGATCAGATACCCACAAACTTCCCCAATAATGCCATTTTTACAATGTTCTCTAGACAATTCTTTTGTCTTGAAATGTTATTGTTCTATTTTTCTTTACATTCCACGCCCATCTTAATGAATTCCTATTATGTGAATTAAAACCCGAATGAAAATTCTTCACTGTAGCTCACATAAAAGCATTATTTTGTTGGAATTTAGCTACCACTCCTCCTTCCTTTAAAAAGTTTCCCATACAAACCCACTTGAATGCGTAGTATTTGAGCTGTTAATGCAATGCAGAGAGTGAAGCACATCCACCCCTGATTTCAGCACGTGAGATAAATGTGATCTCTGTACACAAGCACTGATGCTCACAGAAAGGCTTTTGTTCAGACCCTAGTGATGCAATACATCGCTTTTCATTTCCAAAGAAACTAAAAAGCAGACCAACTGCTTTTACAATGTGTCCAGAGTTGTGCACAGAGTATTCTGTGCTCTTGGACCCGTACAGCACTAACTGCACACTACAGATAATAATGTATATATTGATACGCTTGAGAGTACGTGGGGGAAATAGCTGAAACCAAGCTGGGTGATAAAGACATCTGAAACTAGAGCAGAGCATCTGGGGAGGGCGACGCAGGGGAAGAAATGTGTCCCAAAGCAGCAAGCTGCAAGGACTGACAAACACAGGGAGTGTTTGTGAATGAAAGCTGGTTTTGGAGACTGTTTCGAGGCTCCTCAGTAGGGCTGTTTCCCCTGAAGATGCTACGTTTCATTGTCTGGTCAGATAATTCTGCAAAGCAATATCTTGACAGCCCTAATGAACAATAAATGCACACAGCAATGGACAGCATCCTTTTATCTTAATGCTTTGTCTTACGTAGGTATCTTAACTACTACCAGGCCAAAAGGATGTATATTAAAGGAAAAGTGCTGGAAAAGGGTCTGAACTCCTCGGTGGCAGGAAACAGATTATGTTTTTTACCTTGCAAACATGTCCAGATAAAGATGACTTACTGAAACACTGAAGCTTCTGTGAGCGGGCCTGTTTATCTTTTTTACCTCCTTATCATAAAAGTTTTTTAATGTCATCATCAGGCACAGATGCATAAGCAATACATAAAAATATAAACATCAAAATGAGTTTTCAGCAACATAAGCAGTTACCTTAAACTACAGTATAAAATTAGACCTAAGCCTATAGTTAATAGCACCTAGTAATGGCTTTGATATAAATGACAAATGTATTTGTTGACCTAATTGTACTCAATGCTTCAAAATATATTTGCAAATTCAAGTATAGGCTTGCACACCTGATTTTAGACATACTCATTTGAAAATAGAAATCTGTATTTGTATGGTAAAATACTAAAGAACCAAAATACATCCTTGTAATGACCTTTTATCTCAAAGCAGAAATGACATAAGTGGAAGTCAAATAATACAGGAATCTAGCAAAAAAACTGTAGCCAAAAGGCCCATCTACCACAGTGCTGTGCACTATTAATTGCTTTTTCATATTTTTTTCTACCTTTTGAGTTTTCTTCCTTTTTCTGTGCAGCATGGAAAACAAGAAGACCCTAACCCTCTAGGTCACCACAACATTTTGAGCTCTGAGCACATGCCACAGATGGACAGGTAGAAGCAGCAGATCTAATCTGGCACCAGCGTCGCTTTTACCAGACACATTCAGACATTCTGCCTTTTGGCCCAGATGTCCACTTTCTGCATTTTCAAGCGCCCGTGTCACATAACATGCTGGCATTAGCTGCACTGACAACTGTGCAGAGGGTCTAGTTTCCCCACGAGTACTTTACGTGTGCCAAGAGTTGTTCCCTTGTGAAATTTTGACTGTTACATCACTTTGATCTTGACTACCTCCTAGATAAAAAAAGAGACTTGCTACTCACCATTCTTCTTCTTCTCTTTTTGGAATTGTCAAAATAAAAAATAACATAAATATTCATTTATCTATAAAAAGAATATGAAATACATGGGTTTATGCAGGTATACAATATACATATACCCTATATCCGTATATAGAGATACAGACATGCTTCTGAGTATGCAATTCCTGGCATATCGGTGCCTGCGAAGGACGTGGCTGGATAAGACACAGGACAAGGCAGGTGGGCAGCCATCCCTGGAAGTGATGCCAAGGTTCCCCAGGGAAGCAGCTGTCTGAGACTCTGGCTGGAAGTAGCCCAGCAATCAGGAGTTCCAGGGGAGAAGGAAAGTGCAGATGCACTTGCTTGTCACTGAGTACTGAATTCAAGAGAGGAAAAGGCTAAAAGCATGAGAAGAACCAAGGTGAAGAAACCCGAAGGGCTGTAGGGGATCTAGTGGGTGACACGTGCAAGGCCTGCCGAGCACTCCCATTCTGGCTGTATGACAGCCTCACAACTCTGATTCATCAAACAGAAACCATTCACTACTCTACCATTGCTGATATCACTGGTTACACGTGAAGCCCTGTTCCGGGGTGGAACATGTGCTGAAATAAATGCAGGCTGAAAAACCAACTCAGAAAGTCACACTCGGCCGAAAAACGTGCACATAAGACAAGACAAGAAGTTGTCAGCTACTTACAGCCAGCAAGAAGATACTGGTAGTACTGTACAGCATCTGCAGCCAGGAGCAGTGGATGGTTTGCATTAAATGGTGGTTGGAGTTCATTCCACTGAGGAGTTCTGAGGTAAAACACAAGACTATTAATATTTAAGCTAATACAGAGAACGTAAATCAGTGTTTCTGTCATCGCATGTAATTATCTATACAAGCTCAGAAAATGTTTGTAATTACTTAAATTAGCTTGTTCAAACACTGCAATGCACCACAGGCAGTTGCACAGCACGACCAACTCGTGCAGATTGCAAGGCAGAGACAATACTTGTTTGTTGACTGCAGCAAGTATTACGCCAAAAAAATAATAATAAAAAAATGGTGAAGGTGGTTTGGATTAACTTGGTAAATACATTTAGGACCATTGTATGTCATGCTGACGTTATATAAACACACAAGAGAAGCTGGAGAACTTTTTTGTTCTGTTCGCTAGCACTGCTTCGAGACTGTAAAGTCATTTACAAACTGTGAAAATAAAGCTGTGTAAAGTTATGGACTATTGATCCAATTAGAATTTTCAATTCCATTACAACCTACTCATTTCAACAATAATGGTCTAGAAGTCTGTGTTGTAATTTTAATTAGGGTGAGCCATTCCTAAATAGCTTGGTAAATCAGGTATTGATCAATCTAGTCCAGCCATAAGCAGCACTAAGGAAAACAGGAGCCAAGAAAAATCGATAGAAAAATATTTTAAAACGTCAAAAGCACTGACAACACTTTCTCATCAATTTTTGTTTACTTTCTTCCACATGTCAGGAATAATTTCTTTAACTGTCTTAAGAAATGCTACCTTCAGCTACTTAGAGGATAACTTGCCTAATTCTTTGCAATACTTCATTGTGGAAACCTCACTCATGTCTCATGGCAGAACTCTGTACTTTAACACTACAGTAATTGTTTCTAGTCCTTATATAAACAGCTAAACTACAATCTGATCATTTAAAATCACCAATTAATACGGATCTCTGTTGATATGTAAAGACATGCATGAATCTCCACATTTTTAGAAGTATGTAAATGATTAGCTCCCATTCTTACACATAAGCACTAACAGAACTATATGAAATGTAGGCTTGAATTTCCTATCGAGAGTCTTCTCTTTCAGTGGCAAACTTTAAGAGAAACTTTTAAGATAAAAATACAGGTGAAAATCATGATACAGTTCATTTGCTCCTTGCAAAAAAATAATCACAATCATTTACTGGAGAAAAAGAAGAGGAACGTGGAAAAGGAATGAGGTACCTAACCAAAGTCCAGCTGGCTCTTGGGCATGTCATCATTTCCAAAGGTGTGTCATCGCTGATCTTCGGAGCAGTGCTGAGCGGACGCGGTTCCAACACGTGCTCCACCAGGCTACCATAACAGCTGATAATGTACAACGACTCCACTACAAACTGCTTTGACTGATCTGTTTGCAAGAAGAAAAAAGATCTTACTGCAGTAGCACAGAAGAAATAGAAAAAACTTTTAGAGAAATAATGAACTCCTTATTCTTTTAAGTCTGTTGCCTTTATATGCTTGCAGTCAAAAATATGAATTGAAGTGAAAGAGCTGGAGAGACAAAGAGGAAATGGTACAAAGCACAGAGTTCCCCCCTAACTTCAAGAAAGTACAAATATATAAGAGAAAGTGGCAGAGAGTTTCTCACCAAAGTGTGTTCAGGTAGGTACCTGCTGCCAAACATACCTCTGTGCATTTGCTTTAGCAAAGGTGTCTCACCTTTACCTCCCAGCTTTCTCAGTGAAACTTCACACACAGTATCTTTGGATTGAACCAGCACAGTTTGTTTTCTATCATTATATCATAATAAAAGATAGATTATTTGTTTCACTGATTAAAATTGCCTGTAAATTGTCCTATTTACCTAAAGCACCCCAACCATGTTCCCAAAAATCTTCATTGCCACTGAGTTTAAGGAACAAAATCTACAGATAAGCACAATTTACTCAGAAGTTATCACAAGGTAAGGGAATAAGATAGAGAATTTACATTTAAATGCAAGTCCTGCTTTTGTAATTTACCAACCTTTTTCTCTTTTCAGACCAGGATTGTTTGCAAACCATGACCTTGATGATCCAAAGACTGCCGCGACACAGAACTCTCCTCCCACAGACTTACTGGGTGAAATCTGTGGAGCTGGTTTGGATTTGCTTAAAGAAAGAATAAAATAAAATAATGAAAGTTAATTCTTAAAAATGAAGATGTCCCTTGGTTAGGAGTCATTCTAAGATACTATTTCATAAATGGTGAATATCTGCAGTCCCCATAAGAGTTAGCAGGATTTACAGATGCTTAGTGCTTCTCCATAACAGGACCCAAATTCCCCTTGATAACTGAATTAATTAACTTGAAGAACAGCACTGGCTCAAAATGGAGAGTTAGTTGGGCTCTTTAAAAGACCCAATATTGAATATTTGTATTCAATAGAAACAACTTCCAAAGTGAATCCAAACATTTATAACAGTTAGTCCTTTGGGAATGAAAACACAGATTCTGGGTCACTCATTCTAAGCAGTTGGTATTTTCTTGCATTTTCAAAAAAGGAACTTTGAATTAATGCCAACACTGCTGGTCAGCTGTAACTCAGCACAGTCCTGATGCCACTGAAACCACCAGGATCTACGTGACATGGGCAAATGGGCAGGAGGGAACAACATGCAGAGGATACAAGGAAAGGGAAATGATGCATACACTCACGAGCTACGTGTTAAAGCAAAATCAGGAACTCTATCATGTAAAAGGAGATTAAGATACACCCTGCTCTGCAGTTCTGCAACGTGGCAGATACAGTGGTGTGTAACTGTGTCTCACTGAAACATCATTTAGTGTTCCTCCCTATAGCAATCTGATGATATGTAACAATCTGCCTTGTATAAACTCAAAACTATGCTCAGAGCATTGCCCATTTTGTCAATTCACTAAACCAGGATTTCAACCTTTCCTGCAGAAAAAAACCTGTCTGAGAAGTTCATGTAGGATTCTTCCTTCTCCACGTTCCCTTTTTTCCCAGTCCTTTTAAATTGAATTAGTTTATACTTCTCTCTCTACTCTCTTTTACTGTTCCCTTCTCTTGCCACCTCTCCCTTCATTCCTCTCCTTTTTTCTTCTATTAATTTCTTGTTCCACATTCTATCAGCCTGTGATTACACCATCACATCAACTTGGTTGGTTTTAAATAATGATCTACAACTCTAAGAAGAGCGTGTGTCCATCCATGTATGTGCAAAGAAATTATTGCAAGTGTTAGGATGGAATGAAGCAGCAGAAAAATATTTTAAAGCAGCAGAAAGAATTCAAACACTCTGCGTGATGGTAATGGCTCTTCATTCATACTGCCTTTTTTTTTGTTGTTAATGACACATTGCTTGTATGCAGGTGAAGTGGTTCAACAGAAGGAAATAATAGGGATATTAAGCCAAGAAGAGATTATGGATCAACATAATGTAAAAACCTAAGAAAAGCAAGGTCAACCAGAATTATTCTACAAGCTGGGCTTCTCTAAACCTCCTGCATCTGGCTGCAGAGCCTGCACCAGCCCAAAGACCTGTGTCTTGGACCCTTACAGCTCAGCCTTGATCTCGCTGGAATAAATGGCAACACTCACACTGATCTCAAACACTTTATTTCCTTCCAACATCCAGCTGTAGAAAGTGCCACATGGAAAACATGACACAGCCTCCATCTCTACTGCCACGCAACCTGGAACACTGACAGTTGCCTTGACCTCGAACTCACCTAAAGCAGCAGATACCTTTTGTGTAGCATACTGAAAATGGGAGAAAAGACTGATCGCTTGCAATCACACTGTATTTTCAGACAGGTTTCTGAAAGGGATTTACAGAAAGTGTACCTGAGTTCCCCACCACCTTGTGCAGCATTGCTCTGCCAGTCTTAGAGAGGGACTGGCTGAAGGACGGAGGGGCTGAGCCACCTGCCATCAGTCAGACACTCGCCAAGCCCACGGTCACGCCTTTTGCTTGGATGAAAGAAAAGGAAAATAAACAAACAAAAAAAAGAAAACAACAAAGCAAACACCTTTCGAAAGGAACTGCATCACACTGACAAGATTCAGACAAAGTTTCACAGACTTCGAGGAGTCCTGAAGCTCTCGCACACGCAGGAGAAGCTAGAATGTCCCAAAAGAGCAATTGCAATTTATAGTCAGTAACTCTGATATTGAACCACCACAAAGCACTTAATATCCAACTGTTAAAACTACAGCTACAGATTACTGGGTCAGAAATCTGTGTTCCAAACAGTTCCTGACTGTAAATATATTACCTTGCTTGCAGTGGCACTTCACAATCTATGTTAGAATATTTAAACTCATATTAATACGTTTTAAATTTATATTAGATTTACATTCTAAGTATTTATTAGCTGCTTAGAAAAAATGAGAATAGATTTCCTTTGCTTTGAAACAGTCATTTGAATTAGCCAATAGCCAGTTGAAATAGTCACAGAAACAGCATTTTTAACCAGTTCTCTAACAAACTGTGTGAGAACTGGTTTCAGCTCTCACCTCCCAAATATTCTTCCACTAATATTCCTTCAGAAATGAATATATAAATGTACAGGCTAATTAGTGTCTGGTAACCTACTGATCAGTACTCCAACCAACAACTGACTGTTTCTAACCCAGAACACGACTGTTCAGAAGGACAGTGTTACCCACCAGTCAATACAAAGCAAACTATGATCCAAATTCACTGTGATTCAGACTTCCTTTTATAAACTCCTGAAGAGAATCTTTCTACACTATCCTAATATTCTTAATATTCAAAACTTTTACTCAACACAACCTGAGGTTGTTAAAATAATTAGAAATGGAAAAAATAAGGGGAGCAAATGCTATTCTGAACTACAAACTGGAGTAAACTTCTACAGAGACATAACTGACTTCAATTTCTTCCAGCCTTTAAGCAGAAGGCAGAGTGGTACTCCAACAAGAGATTTCTGCAGGGTTCTCCACACGTTTAATCCTGAGACCCATTGCTCAACCAAATACAGATATGAAGAACCTTTGAGGAAAAGGTCTAAGCTACGTTCTATTTACATCATGTCTAAGACGTACATCTTTCAAGGCAGGCACTTAAGTGTTGGTTTCAGTGCCAAAACATTTTCCCTTCAAGAATGATGCTCTGTAGACAGAAGGAGCAGACCTTGTAAAATATGGTTACTCACGTGGTTAAACTTAGTCCTGCTAAAAAAACCTGAAGACAAACAAACAAACAAACAAACCAAAGCAGTGCATCATACTGGTTTAGTGCTATTACTGGAAAGACTGCTGAGATGTTCAACGAGTCTATTCTGAAAACTATTGTAACTAAGGAATCTGTTATTTTACCACCATTTTTACTTTATCCCTCAGTTTTCATCAATGCATTCCAACTCAAATTCCTTCCCTGCAGTAAACCTCAAAAGCCCAGTTATTTTCAGCAACAGTAATGCCATTAGAAAAATATATTTTCAAGTCATTGTGATATTTTAACAACTTGAAAACTATAAATCCTCATTATGATGTAGATGCAAACATCCTCTCAGCTTTATAAATGATAACAAAACAATAATGTTGAAGGTAGGTGGTGAATGACTTGTTTCTGCTACGAACTCCTGCTCTTTACTTGCTCTTAGCCTGTCAGCACTTCATAAATTATTCCAAGAACTGAAATTAAGGCACATTTGGCCTCACTTTTAAACACAGTTAATTTAAAAGAATCTTCACGATATACTAACTTTCAAAAGAGTGACCATATTTTAGTGGAAGGGGCTGTGATGCAGGAAGAAGTGCAGGCTGTTGGGAATCAACACTGCAAACAAGAAAGGGAAGCTAATGGGATCAGAACAGTCACCCTTATAATTTCAATCTTCCACGTTAGAAAGGAGGGCACTGTATTTAAGACAAAGGAAGGATACAAAGGCAGCATACTTCTTCCTATCTGGCTCTACACAACTGTGTAACTACACCAAGAACTCGGTGAGACACAGCAGTAATTTTATCCCAGTGGCATCTGCACAGAAACCTACAGCAGGAGCACAACAGTAACAACCCCCCCTTTCAGTTACACAGTTCTTGTTCTGCTATAAATTTAGTAGCTGTGCCTGAACCGAACACCGTGTTTGTGTCATTCCATGGCTTTCACCTACCCCGGCTGAAGCCAACACTGTCACTTACTAAAAGTTAAGGTAATCCCAAACTCCACCTAAATACCACAATATCTGGGAAAGTTTGTGTCATTGACAATAATTAACTTCTCTAACGTAATTTTGGAAGCTTATTTCCATTTGAAACGCAGAAGCACCAAGATGTAGATGTTCACATGTCCAATGAAACACATAGATGAGCTCTTTCTACTGAAATAGCACAAAAAATGATGGGATCAAACTGAAGAAGAAAATTCAGGCAACATTTTGGTCAGATCTTAAAAAGAAATGAAGAGAAACTCGGCAATACTGTGCAAGCGCTTCGACGCTCACCAAACAATGAGAAAAGATCAAGAGCTACTGAAACAATTCTTGTTGACTTTGGTAACGAATCAAACTCTGCCATAATCGCTGGAAAGGTGTTTTGTTAGCTCTTTATAAAAAATCAGAACTAAGGACAACCTTTTAATTAGTTTACTTCTATTATTATTATGTCTTTTTCTACTTTATACATGAAAGAATAAGAATACTTTTAAAGTATTCTGAAAACCACAGGCAACCATGAAATGGAGTGTTCCTCAAAGAGCTTTAGGTCTCAGAAAGTACTGCTGGCTCTTAAATGTGTCTTTAAGTTGTCAACCAAGTGACATGGATTTAAATAAAATGAAATAATATATATGATATGAAGGAACCGCTTTACAAATTCAAATATTATTCAAAATAGTTAAGAGTCTGGAAAGATTGAGAATCACCTTGGGTTTATATTCCCAAAGAACAGGCTCTGAATACACCAGATTCATAAAAACAAAAGCATTTATCCACAACTCCACAGCTAAACCCCCTGCAATGGAAACGTGGGTAACTTCTGAAGGTAAACTTTTTCTCTAGACCATGTAAGCAACACCAGAAGTATCAGGAGAAAAATACTGCATGAAATCTGCAATTACAAATAAAACTGCTGTCTCCAAATACACTCATTTAAATGAACTTATCATTGTGCCTGCAACGAGAAAACAGAGACATGTTTCCAGCTGTCAAATCATGAATAAAGCAAGAAAAAGCAAGAAAAGACATGGGAGGCTCCTTTACTCGCCAGGCAGTAAGCTGTCAAATCTCTATTCATTTTGTTTACACTATTTTAGGTCTCATTAAGACCTTAATGGAAACAACATGATTTCTGCCCCCACCCAAAGTGTGTTTTTATGTTCATTTCTCTGTAGGCCAGTAAAGATTGTATTTTTGAGCTAGCACTGGCATTAAACAAACCACAAAAAAGTCTTGTGAAAGACATGCAACAATTTTGGAGTCCATTTCATATATTCCCCTCTTTAATCTAGGCCTTTTAATCTTGCCTCAATCTAAAATCATCTCTGCTTCGTGCAGGGGGTGACTGACCCATCCATTTGCTAAGACAATCCCCTTTCAAAACTCTTCTTCCAGAACCTTTTCCGTTCTTAGATCACCATCAGACAAAATACTTCAGTGCACTGTAAAATACATTTAGAAATGGTTCTGAGGAAGACGAACTGCTTCAGGAACCAGGTATTCTCTAGGAATATGGCAATGTCACCTTTAGCGTGGTGTTCCGAGCCTTTGCTTTGCCCATTTTCAGTAGAGCTCCACATATCCCTCATCAGCTCTGCTCTGCTGCTCTCTTAAGAAGCCTGCATCCTAATAAAGCTCCTGAGAAATTCCTTCTGCTGACGGTTGCGTTTTGACGGAGACGTAAGGGGGTGATAGATGTGGAACAAACTTCTAGGAGTGGGAACAAGAGCCACATACAAATAGATACTGACGGACATAGCTAAGAAGTATCCTTAACTAAACTTTAAAACACACCAAACCCCCCCACCAAACTCCCCCCAAAACCTTCTAGCTGAAAGTGTCTAGATCTTCTTAGAAAGCTCAAAAATGTTCAAACTTCTTCCACAAGAACGTAGCCTAAAACTTCAACCACCTACCCCCACCTCTGTCTTAGGGACGTGGTTTAGTGCTGGGTTAACAATTGGACTTGATGATCTTGAAGGTCTCTTCCAACCAGAACGATTCTATGATTCGTTATAAGAAGGTAACTGGAGGTTCTGTAGCACTGCGTGAGCACTGAACCAAGCTCCAGCACAAGCAAACTTGCTCCAATCTCTTTTTCTTCTGTCTGTATTTTTGTAATATGCTGCTATTTTACATATTAAACTGAAACCCCCTTATTATTTCAAACATCTTTGCTTTAATTTTTTTTTCTCAAGTGTAATAAGCTTTTTTTTTTTCAGTGCCTATTTGTCTTGCTTCGTCTCTCTTTTTGCAGTACTTCACTGTCTACTCCCTGCCAATCTGGGTTATTTTTGAGACTTCATCATCGACCTTTTCTGTCTGTAAGCAATTTAGCGCTACAATACCGAAGGAAGCTGTATCGAAAAAAAAAAGTGTCTAGATTTGGAAAGATGCTGCATTCATTTTTGCCCACTGGGAAACAAATTATTTTTTCAATGTCTCTGCTATTTAAAAATTAAATGCTTTCTCAAAGGTAAAAATAAAGGAGAAAAAAGTGAATGCATTTCTTTGGCAATGCTTGATGGTGAACACGCATCCATAGTTCAACAGTGAAATTCTGCGGTGCTTCCAGCTATGGATCAGCCATGCAAAGAAACAAATTTAAAAACAAATAAAAAAAAAATTCCAAAATTAAAGAGTCTAAGCACAGAGGACAGCAAATGAATTATAGGCATGCTGGGTTTGAAGTGGGAACTCACCATGGAGCTTTTATGGAAAAACATCCTGCTCCAAACAGGTAAGGTCTTCACGGAAAGGGGAAAAATGCACAGAAATTAGATGAGAACTCAATTACCAACAAGTACACCGTAAATCATGCTGTTAAGATTTATGCAGAAGGTAAACAAAATAAGTTTTTATAACCGTTCATGATGCCCTGAAAGAAATGTAGACCTCTACAAGAACCAGCATGCTGACCCTCACAGCCAGAACCGCTCAGGTGAGCGGTGCCAGTGCCAGGGCAGCCGTGCCTGGAGCAGGAACTAACGTAACGCACCAGCTGCAAGCAGGCTTTGACATTGTAATTCCAGTTAGACACAGCTTAGGTCTCCTTCCTGAAATCTCCTGACAAAAAGCACTCAAGAGCCTTCAACAGACGTTAAAGTCAAAATGGACAGAAAAATTAAATTAGCATCAAGAGCAACAAAGAGGCCAGGGCTGAGCAGGACAGCGTTTTACTGAAAAGAGGCAGGTCCCAAGTAAAAACAACGACAGGTACAAGCACATCCTCTTACAGAAAATCACTCAGCCTTTTTCCTAGTGTAGAAACACACCATTAAATTAAAAATCTTTAGCAACTGTATGATACAGCAATCCTATTCCCCCAGTTAAAAGCAGGAGAGAGAACCCAAACTTATTGCAAATGTATTTGATGTGAAAAATAATCTGAGACAGAGCTGAATGGTTTTGGCCACTCAATTTATCTGCACCATGATTTCATTTGATTTTTTTCTTTTGTTCAAGTATTTTGCACAGCGTGTAGTTCTAAAAGTGGCATCACACCCCATTAATTTTAGTGCATTTTTAATGGATGTCTCCCTCCTTCTTTACATCACCCTTGAAAAAGCCATCGCCATATTGACATTAGCATAAAATCCGAAAAGGGGGAACAGGAGGTAAATTTATTGCTACTCACACACTTATGGCTTCTTTGATTCCCATTTGGGATGTAACATCATCCACAAAATTGCTGAATAATTGATTCTGTAAATGCCCGTGTGTCATTTTTCTTTCTATACTGTGACTCAGCAATAAATTCTGGCTAGTTGAAACAAGTGAGATCTTTTCAGGCGATGGACTAGCAGAAAAGGCCTATGACAGGAGGATGTATAAAGCACTCACATGCCTACACAATTAAAAGGATACCGACCTGATAAAAAAGAATTCTGTGAGCTAAATTTGACACAAGCACACCAATCAATGAAGACATCCCTTTAAAAAACTATTTGGATGAAGGTACAAATATAAGACATCTGTTCTTCAACACACAAAGGTGTAAAAATCCAATCAAGAATAGGTTGGGGATTTTTTTTCTGCAATATTCTATTTTTTTTTATTAGTAATATAGGCTAAAAAAAATCCATACTGAAGATCTTTTTAAATCTGCATAACAAACAAGCCTTTAACTTGAATTAAATGCTTAGTTAACACTTTTGGGGAGAGAGCTCATTTGGTAGAAGCAGAGGTCTTTCTAGACACAATATAGCATCTTTGAACAGGGAAAAAACCCAATTAAATCATATAAATTGCACAACCTCCTATACAGTCAACACATTCAGTCCCTGAGTCGAAGACCATTCTAATGGCTCAAGAGAAGATGAGCCCAGCACTATAGCACTCGTTAAATATTTAATGGGAGGAGAAGTCTTCTGCATAACCCATAGCCAATATAATTTAAAACCTGGAATGTATCTCCTGCAAATTTGAAGAGTCATCAGAGAGTGGTCAAATCTGACTGGGAGCTTCACATTTCTAAATGATGGTCTCAAACATTTTGGCAAGTTGTGGGGTTTTTTCCTCTCTGCCTCAGTTTCTCTGCCTGCAGAAAGCAGGCAAATGACATTTAGCTGAGCTCATTAGAACATTTCAGAAGACAACATAGGCTTTGCTTTTTTTTTTCGTGTGTGCACAACATCGTATATTGATCTGATTATACTTGCAAATTAACAAATTCTATTTTAATTACAAATTGAGGCAGGTGGGTACATGCTTCAATGGAAGGTTTTGTGTGTTGTTTGTTTTTAACAGGGATATAAAATCTTGTATCGTGAAGAAAATACAGTTACATTTCCAAAGACTGCAGTGGAGCCTTAATAAAAAGCCTTAAGTGTGAGAGAGATGACTTAGCATTTCCTTTCTGTTCACGAGACCCAGTTTCTTTTAAGATGACCATTTTTTCCCCCTATTTTACTTACACAAGCAATTGTTTTACACTATTTCCTTCACATAATATGGATGGAATGCTAATTGAGAGAGAGAGAATGTACAAATTACAGGATAACCCAACCTTGAAAAGACAGCACCAGATGGCTACGCTCGGCAACAGTAGCAGAGCAATGCCAAGGCAAAAAACTCTCTGAGGCTCCTTGCTCCCTGAGCCACTGAGAAATTCCAAAGGAAAATGATGAAGATGATTCACGATACAAAATCCCAACCAAATTCCTTAATTTCTTCACCGATCCTGAGTTTTAGCAAATTGAAAACTGAAAAATTAATTGTTTTTTGTGTTGCCATGCTTAATAGAAACTGTTTAGGCTTTGAATAAGCTCTGCAATACCTATTCTAACCCTCATCACCAGATGTTGCTAGAGCGAGAATCTTTTCATAGTGATATTTGATCAAAACGTAGTGCAAAGAACTGTATTTCATACCCATTACAAATCATTGCAGTCACTGCTTTATTACCAAAATGTATTATTAAAGGTGACATAAAGCTTGTCTGAGAAAAGTGCCAGAGAGTATTTGTCTCCAGCACACAGGAAAGCTGACCCATTGTATTGAATTATTGAGCTTTACTTCTTAATTTTTCTCGACCTCTTTAATTACTCTTTCCTACTGAACTGTATCATGACATCATGACTTTGCACTCTTTATTTTTTTGCTTCAGCAGTAGAACCTGGGATAAATTAAGCTCTCTGAATCAAAATAAAACAAATGAGTACCAGCGATTTCAGTACATGTAATATAAGCAATGAGAAACACTAAAATGATTAAATTGCATCAGACACTTTACTTACTTTACCCCTTCCTTACTGGGGGTAGAATGAGGGATGGGATGAAGAACAGATAGAGTTTCAAGTTTGAAAACACACTATCTAAATCTTTTGGATGGGAGGAAAAAAAAAAAAAAACCAACAATGCCAGACAAAAAAAAGTAAGGTTTATTCTTTTTCCTGTAAGGTACATGGGCCGTGTCTGTTTTGAGGAGTCCCAAGTAAAGCAGGTTACATCCTGGTGCTTCACTAGAGCCATAATCAAATTGAGAATGAAGGATGATACAAATATAACAACTGTATCCCTCAAGAAGGTTAAAACAAACGCTGCTGTCAGACAAGCCAGCTTTTACAACAGTTGTTCTTTCGGGGTAATTATTCTATCTTTTATTTCCCTCCTTCCTATTATCGCTCATCTGTGTCCTCACTTTCTTACAAACTAACTACAACTCATTCCACAGACACGAGGAAAGCATACAGAGCTGTTGCAAAGCACAAAGCTGTCTTCTAACATATTCTGAGTCACTGCCTTTTATAGACAAGCATGAGATGGATCATACAGTTCTCCCCCTTTCAAATCTATAAGCTCTTTGTAAACGAGGAATGAATTAACCCATTCAACAGACTTGAGAAGGAATTCAGCATGACTACTAAAATGTTGAGAGGGAAACTGAGGCACAGATAGAAGGACTTACTAAGTGTAGGTTTTTTACTGTCTTACATCCCCCTGATCTTTAAAACATAAGATGCTTCCTTACTCATTAGCGTTAGAGCCCCTTGGGGAAAGCCTGTCCGCTCCTCAGAATGTGCTGACAGTACAAACTCCAGGAAAGTGAGTCAATGGGATGACAAAATATAGGGGCAAAAATTAAGTGCTTCATGAATGTGCAGAAATTACAATGAGAGACTCAAAAAAAGCAAGGGAAGAAAAGAGGGCAGGGGACAAGGAAACGACAGCAATGGCAAGAAGGGAGGCGATGCCCTGAGGTACTTAGTGCTGAGAATGTTAATTGCATTCAGAGTAAGAGATTTTTACTGCTGATCAGAAAACCTTCCAAAATCTACAAGTTTGTATTGGGGCGGGGAAGGGGGGGGGGGGGGGGGGGGGAAGCCAAACCAAAAACCCACACAACTCCAGATTCTGGTCTTTCATTCCCATAGGGCTACAGTGAACACGGAAAAAAAATTTCCTGCCATTCCAGCCATCAAGTGAGACGACACGCTTTGCAGCTCTGCTTCAGACAGATGGGATTAAGAGCACTGATCGGTCCTTTCAATACCTGAAAAATATTTTGCTGTCCTGGATACTTAGCAGAACAAATCCCAACTGGACTTTTTGGTTAAGAAAACCTGCAAAAGCGAATTACGATGTCGGGTATTAAAGAAGCTTTTTGTACGTTAAAAGCGAGTAAGACGGACAAATCCAGAAGGGCTACTTTTCTGGTGTTCTTTCAGTCTTGCTTTTTACTTTTAGAAATGGACTGCCACAGATTAAATTTTTAATTCTTTAAAAGCAGCCAAGCCAGAGGAGGAATCTGCTTCGAAGGCCACTGAACAGCGACTGTGAAATCCAACCGATAGCGAGCTCGTCTCCTTTTCTGATCACTGCACAATCAGAAGGTTAAGCAGCTGCTCCCAAAGAAGAGCCTTGTTTCCTCGGAGCAGTGCTTAAAGGTGCTGACCATGTAGGTGTAAATACATCTGTCTTTTGCCATTTGCAGTAATACATGCCTCCTACACTTGGCAGAGCGAGGCAGATGGTCCCTGTCCTGTCTGAATATTACACTGTACAGGCTTCCATCGCTATGTGTTTCCAGAAATACGAGGGCAGATGTTAAATATGTTAAACACACGCTTTGCCCCCTGGAGGTTTAAGTTAAGGCTGCTGTCTCAATTTGGTCATTTTAGGCATGCCAGGCTTCTTGGATCCTAAGCATTCTTCTTAAATCCTCGCTTTATAAATACAGCTTTTCATGTTAATTTTGTGTTCTTTCATCAAACGTTTTGGATGCAGAACAAATGAAGGAAGCTCCCGGCTTAACATTACACATCCACACAGGCTTCGCTGAAAACTCTGATCCTCATTCATGAAAACTCTATTTACACAGCAGGGTATTTCCCATGGCTGTTGTTCCCCCCCCCCTTACATAAGCCTCACTGAATATTTTAAATTTAATTAGTTTAAAAAATTACATGAAATAATAGGACAAGAATAGTTTGTGAATAGCAAAATTTACTTAAAGAAAGCTACAAATATGAACACTCTCTGAATACGCTGAAGATATTTAAGAATAAAATATTAAATGGAATAATGCAGATTTAGTACATTTGCAATAGTTGCAGGGAAGTTTGCTGGTACCACCACAACATTAAAGAAACAGCCTTTGCAAAGGCTGAATTACTCTTGTAAACCTGTTTTTTTTTCCTCACATTACCCTGCTCAGCACTGCTTCTCTCACACCACCTTCCCCATCTTAAAAGATGGCTTTTAATTTCCTTTCTCTGCCTTGTCTCACCTCGTTCTTGGTGCCTATTCCATTTCTAGGACTCTACCAACAGAGCCCAGAATTACATTTCTGTCCTTATCTGACTGTACTCTTCAGAAGAGTCACCTTTCTCGTGTTTTCCCTCTTTGAGGAGCTGTAACCTCCTGCTGGTCTCCACACACACCAGCCTCTCTCTGATCCTACATTCCTTCCCGTCCTCGATCACACCTTTCTCTACTTTCAAAATTCACCTGACTGCTAGAGCCATCTTTTTCCCTCACCTATATTTAAATTGTAAGCAGAAAAAAAAAACCCAAAACCACACAAAAATAAGCACCTGAAATGTATGTGTGGAGGGAGGGAGTTCAACCACAGACAGCATCACCCTCAGACTCTTCCTTTACCATTTCCCACGTTCCATTTACAATCACCTATGCAGTTCAGGAGCTTCTCTGCAGACAGCTTTGGGCAACTGTGCGTCCCTAGGTCACGTTTTGGCTCAAGAAGCCTCATGAAATTCCTGTTTACGGCAGCGTGAGCAGGGCTGGATTGTTAGATAGACAGTGTAGGGATACACATGGATGTATGGGAATACATACGTAAGCTCCCAACACCATCATGCATATTCAGTGCACTAAACAGAACGACAACAGATTTTTACAGGCTGTCCCAAACACTCAAGCACAGAATGCAGGAATTACTCAAGGAGAGAGGGAATATCCACAAGCTCTCACCTGAAAAATAATTCCTGGTTCACAAAACACAAGGTAAAACTTCCCTCACTACCAGGGCTTGAGCAAGAAACCACTGAAGCAAGTAAGGCAGTTCCTGCACCCATTTGCCAAAGGGCAAGAAAAATCTTATGAACCTGTAGGACTCTCAATTGTTTTATCCAACCACACGCCACGCTTGGTCTGGTTTTCTTACAAATATAAAAGCCATCTGTAAATTAATGGATCGGATTTTTACATAGCTAAGATTCAGGGATTTGAACAACCAAAAAAAATGAGAGGGGAAAAAAAAAAATATCAGAATCACCCACTGGCTTTAGGTATTAATTGCAAAAAGCTGAAGATTTGAAATCAGCAAGAGAAAAATATCAGCTGTTGAACAGTACCAATTAACTTCAAATTGTTACAGTTTTTGAAGCTCACAACATCTTCTTAGTTATTATAACATCCAAATATTTAGCAGAGCTTTTCATAACAAATATTTTGAAGTGCTTTATCATGGCACAGTGAGAAATACCAAAGTGCAGCTGGCTCTGAAATGAAAGTCCACACGTGAATTTCATAGTGCAGAGCAGTCACTTCAGAAGAAAAATAAGGTCAAGAAAACAGCAGGATTAAGTTTCGTCTTTATGCTCAACCTGGCTTACTGTCTGTCCATTTCTGATAGTCAAAAATTATTCCTGCTTGAAAAGTTTGAAAATCAAAATAAACTGTCCTGTGTTGGTGTTTTGTGATTTTTTTAAATTATTATTATTATTTTTTAATCTTTGTTGATGTTTTGGTTTGGTTTCTTTGTGGTTTTTTTTGGAGGCTTGTGTTTGGGTTTTTTTGGTTGTTTTTTTGTTGTTGTTTGTTTGGGTGTTGTTTTTTTTTTTAAACAAAACAAAAAACCCCAAACCAAACAGGAAAACCATAACTCATTCTGACTGAATACAGCTCTGCTTCTGTTTCCGACCAATTCCTGGTGTGAAACTTCTCCTGATGTCAGTGTACAGTATTGCCCAGATGGCAAGAAAATGACCCACCCAAATGAATACTCCTCAACTGAATTTAGACATTTCTCTTCAGGTTTGATTTACTTATCTGATGCTGGGTTTCTTTTTTTTTGTCTCCTCTTCCCCCCACCCCCTTCTACTGCTGTTAAATGACATATACTGAAATTCAAATAAAGAATAAAACTAAATAAAGAAATTATTTCCCCGATAATTACAAATAACAAGGTTAAGAAAGGTTTGTGCAGATACACTTACCCTGTGCGTTTGGTGATGGTCCCTAATGTCATTGGCTGTTTGATTTGAGCAAGAGGCAACACCACGGTCAAACTCGGAAGAGGCAGGAGTCGAGGGTTCCCAGGATTATTGTTTGTGAAGTTATTGTAAGTGTCTTGGCTGTTTAATTTACCTTGATGGGGTAGAGATGTAAAAAAACATATTATTGGGATTTTTTTCTTCATTTCTCGTATCTAACAACTGTCTGAAATAAGCCGTTGCCAAAAAAAAGAAAACAGAAACAAGAAGCTCGTACTGTAAGCAAAAACACCTAAAAAACCCCTCTCCGTTTCAGCTACAAAATAAATGACAATGGAAGCAGCAAATATTTATTTTTATATATGGGGATAAGGTCTCCTTCCACAGAAAAGGAATTACTCGTGCTGCTGCTGCCTGCCTGACTGTTTTGTCCACCCAAAAGTTTTCAAGTTCGATTTGAAGAACCAGCTCTGGATTCCAATTCTCTTTTAACAAACACACACACACACACACAAAATATCTGGAATGGAATTATTTTCCTGAAGTACCATATACAGTGTTGGTAATTGAAAGTCCTGAAAAGGTTGCTTTTGTTGTCTCTACGGATAAAGGCACACGGAACAGTAATCTGCTGAACTAAGACCGGAGGAAAATAACAAGGAACTCGGTAAAATAAAGCCATGTGAACTACATGTAAAAATCAAGAAAGTATCAAAAAAAAAAAACCCCAAACAGCTAACTAACTTCATACTCATTCAAAAAAAGGAGAAGAAAACAAAACATAGGTACTTAAAAAAAGGAAGGGGAAAACATAACAAAAAAAAATCCCAACAGCCCTAAATTTAGCTTGTTTCAAAGAGCTCTGTGCTGGATAAACGCCCAGTTTAGATACGCTTTCTTACTTTCTGTATCATTCTGTAGTCACAACCTTTCATTCTTCAGTTAGAAAAGGAAACTAGCTACAAATTTCATGGACAGTAAAGAAAGAAATGTGAAGAAACCAAAGAAAGAAGTTAAACAAAAAAGGGGCCAGTCTGTTTATAACAGAATCAAAAGTACTTTAAATAGACAAGCAACCATGAATTAAAAGGTTTAGATCATTAACTTGTTTTTCTGTGTTCCTATAATGCTGTGAAACGCTGGCTTTGTTCTTAATCAAAAGGGAGCCATATTGGGAATTAGGTTCCTAAACAACCGATGCATTCTACAGAGATATTATACAAATCCCAGGCCAAATCCATACAATCTGACTGAAGAGCAGCCACCTTTTTTCAAGGAAGAAAAACAGCACAGAAAAGGGTTTCTCACAGGAAGCTGCCTGAAAAGCTTTAATGGTACTTCAGATGGATTGAAAATAGGAAAAGGAAGGCAGAAAAATCTTAATGAATGTCTCATCATCCTAAAGACACTCAATGCTTCCTTTACCCTTCTTTTAATAGTATATAACTGTAAGCTTAGGGGTTTTTATTTGTTTTTTTTCCTACAAAGTCCATAGACCTCAGCATCTTAGAAAAGCACAATGACAAAAATGATGAAATTACAAAGTGTATTTCGTGTTAAGTATCTGGCCTGAACATTGGTCAATACATTTTAAGAGAAATAGCAAGGCTTTAATGAATAACAAGCCTATTGAAGTCTCGGAGAGCAGATTTCATTAATAGCAATTTTTCTCCACCAACTTGGAATAAAAAGAAACAAGGGGGGGGGTTGGGGGGGGGAGCTCAGTTTTAAATTAAGACTGAGACGCAATTAATTTTTTTTTAAGATTAGTTTCATAATGCATTCTTGGTTCTTGTAGAAAGAAGCATGAATAGTTTTCTGCATTATTGTCTAATTAGTTACTGTTGCATGTAATCAAGGCCCCTCTGAAAGTGTTTCACTCTCCCATATTCACCATGAGCAACTGCACATCACACAGCAAACAGCGACGGTATCTACAGAGGGGGCTCCAAACGTCTGTAATTTGTTTTCTTTTACTTGTTAGGAATATAATGATTAACTATGAACTGCTGAACCAAAGGACTGTGTTGTAACAGTCCCCTCTCTCTCAAGGCACATTTAATTACTCGGTGCCCTCCGCTCCCAACATCGTGTAGTTTTCCATATTCAAAACCTTCCGTTGAGTCAATAGAATGTTGCATGCAGAAAAACGAGGCGTTCACAGATGTCCTTCCTACACGAGAGTGAGCTGCTTTATTTTCATACACGTTGAGGAATCCCAAGGCAGTTAAGGCTACTCAAAAAACTGCAGGATTAAGTCATCGTTTAGGAGTGTTTTACTAATTGTAGCAACATCGTCCTACAAATTTTTAGGCTCACAAGTAAGAAAAGAAAACACAAAGTAAAGAAAAAATTACTAAACCATGCAGAGAGAGATGTGTAAGAGAGAATAGGATCAATGTCTAAGATGATTATTCTCTGGAAAAAAAAACCCCAACATTTCATTTTTCCATGTATAGGTAAATCTGATGCATACAAACATCAATAAAAGATTAACTAAACCAGACCTCAGGAATCACAGCACTTCACAGCACAAACATGATAAAAAAACCCCACAGCTATGACAAATGGAAAAGCTGTAAACACCTAAACATACATCCCAAGAACTATTGCCTGCCAAACTATATTTTCTGCAGCGACATCCAGTTGCTTAACTGCAAATTAAATAAGTGATACAAGTCAAAAATTAAAAGTTGCAATGCTACAAGGAGGAGACAAATTATTTCTGACAGGAGAGTTTTTCTGGGAAATCTGCCTACAATAAAATTGAGACTGTGAGGATGAGTTAGGTTAAGGAAAACAGAAAAAGCAGAAGGATCTGCTTTCGTTTACACTGTATTATTTTTAGCTATTTTTATGATGGAAATGTTCTATACTGTTATATTTTCTTTGTATGTTGCCTCAGCCCTATCAGAGGGGAACAGGCTTGTCGTCTGAACTGCATAGCCTTGGGGATCCAGTAAATGCACTCTGTGATGAGGGCTGCTCCTTTCCTAAGCATCCAGCAAAAGCTGTATTGTGCATCCTGAACTTCACTGGAACAAAACAGTGTCACACATTATGTTGAATAAGACGTTTTAAACCCCCGTGATTTTATGGTGTTGCTGTTGTCCCCGTCCAGCAATTCGACAGTCACCCTCCATTCCTCCAGCCCTTTGAAGTAGGAAACTCCTCCTGCAGTAAATGGGAGTTGCGTGTGTACAGGACTGTCGTATCGGGCCAAGAGAGCACAAAGAATGCAGTCAAGCATCAACATTATTTCTACAGCTCAAGCAGTTGTTGATTCACTGTCAAAGGACAAGCAACAAATAAGCCAAAGTTTAAGTCTGCTAGAAATATCCAACGTTTTTCATACAGCAGAGTCCTGTACTCCAGCTACCTTGCCATGTGCGGACAGGATATATTCATTCTCGTAAGGAAATACGTATATTAAAAAGAATAAAGCCCTGGAATGATAGCTTCAAATAGAGTAGTTTCACGTAGCCCTGACAATTTGAGCTTTAAACGCCAGCTTGCTTGTGTACTGACAGCTACACACAGATAGCATCCTACTGACTATTTGAGGAACACTTTCTACTGCAATTAATTTAGAGAAAATTAATGGTCATCATCACAACTTCATGGCAAACGTGCCCTCTCAGGAATCGGCCTGAACATTTCCATTCGAGCATCCCGAGCGACGAGGCACTTTCCTTTGGTAATCACCCGGAGCATGAGCCTAACAGCCCTCAAGACCCCGTGCGAGGCGAGACCTTTCGGTCGAGTATTTGTCTTTCCACGGGCTGCCACGGAGGAGATTTTGAGATGACAGTTGAAGAGCTGTGCATGGAATACATTACAGCCGGTTTTATCATCCTCCTCTCTGCCTGCACTCCCTCTCCAGCTTGGGCCACAGCTCGGGACGCACATGAAAAGAAGCATTTGCATTATTTTCACTCAAATATTACATACTCAAGGTCTCAATTTCTGATCACAATTACGCCCAAATAAAAAAAAAACTACAGTTAATACTAATTCAGCGTTTTAGACTTCCACGGGAGAAATATAAAAGGGGGAAAAGAAAAAGAAGTCTTGTGTCTCGATTCAAGCTGCTGGTAAATCTCTTGTTCATTTTACCAAGAGAGCTGGAAAAAGTGGAGGATCTTGTGGCTCTGGTAGCCTGACAGAAAAGTTTATTTACAAGTGTAGCATTATGTTGGATAAACGGTGCCTACTGAGACACAGTAAATAGGATCAGTTAGTTCTGCCTTCGGACCCGTGCGCTCAAAGTCTGCAACAAAACCGCCATCACATCATCCACCCAGAACCTGAGCCGCGCTCTTCCCAGACATTTTATTCCACAAATACTCAAAGGAAAAATGGATTAAGTTGAGGATAAAAGTGAAGAAAGAAAACAACAATGGGCTTTGTTGTCAGGCGGAGGGAGCGGCTGCCGTGCCGGCATGGCTGGGTGTATTCCCAAGCCAGCCATCATTAACGGGCTCACTTCCACCGAGGAAAAAAGGGAGGCCTGAAAGTGCCGGACAAAAGAAATCCCAGCAGACAAAGAAAAAACAAATTAAAAGCGCTGTTATAAAACACAGATGCTATAAAGAAAATAAACTTCGTAAGATTTACTGGTTTTTGACAAAGCTGGACATCTGTGGAAAAGCCATCAGGAGCAGCTCCCAGGTACGGCCCCGCGCTTGGGTGTCACCTCGGCCCTGCTGCCCATGGCCCGCGGCCCGGACCGGCTCCACCCCGGAGTCCTTCTGCACCCTCCCTGCACCCGCATCGGGCAGCCTGCAGTCCCTGGTAGTTACTTATTGACGCTGATGTCGTTTACGATCGTTACAGCCAGCGAATACCCTTCAGGCCTGAGTTACACTTTTGATCAAATCGCACGTTTCTAAGCGTATTTTTTGGGGTGTGAAGGGAAAGCTACACCTAGGGGAAAGCAGGCTAGATGTGAAAGCTTGTAACACTGTATAAAAAGCACGTAATCAACTGAAAGCAATGAATACAGTAAACTTGTCCTCTCCCGATCAACTGAGAGCCCTGATGAATTCAGGCCAGATTTCAAATCGGCCAGCATCTGAACTTCAGGGCACTACTGTCAGAGATCCTCTTTGAGGAGAGAGGAAGAAAAACATCCCGATTTTTGCAGCTACTAATGACTTAAATATACATCAAAATGCAGCAGGGCAGATACAGTCCCCAAGGAGCTTGCCTGCGAATACAGCACAGTGCAGCCAGCGTTGTGCAAAGAGACTTTACTGCATCCTGAAAGAATTATGTTGATGCAGCCCCGCTGATCCCTCTACTGTTATTTTGCTCTTCACTTCGGTCCACACACAGTACCACAAGAATTCCACCAAATAACTTTTTTCCCCCTCCTTTAAACCCAGCTCTAAAACGTGGGTACCACTGATGCCAGCCACGTGCGTAGGAGCCAGCCTCACCCCGTCAGAGGGAGAGGGAACTCACCGCTGAGCTGAACACCAAAACTGCCCCCGGACACCTGAGGGATGCAAACATCTTCCTACCACCAAAGTGAAACTAAATGATGTAATCCATTCCATTTCCCCTGGCAGTTTCAATTGGACACGGCACATCTCCCCGTTCGAGTGCTGTGGGATCCTCTTTTGCACGGAGAAATTCCCCTCTGCTAGGGAGGAAAGCAAATGGGATTTAGCCCTGAGAGTTTGTCTGGTAGGAAAGTACTGATCATAAGGATTTTAGTTTCTCTGTACACTTTACATGAAAAACTAAAGTGGTATCGAGCACCTCTCATGCTCATAATAAAATGATTTTGTTGATTTTTTTTTCCCCTTTTTCTTCCATTACTCCAACACAAAAAGCTTGGTAATTCACTGTCATTAAAATTCAAACCCCACTTGATTAGCTTTTATATCTTACAGTATTTAACAGACTGCATTTCAAAGTGCACCACGTAGTCTACTGACATTAACACTCCATATAAACATCTTTAATTTGGTAAATAAAAACGCAGTGACTCCAGGCTATGCGGGATGTGGAGGCCGAGTTACAGGAAAATGAACAGTGCTTGGCCATTATTCCTGTTCAGTGCAACACTGAAGACTCCTCAAGTAAACATTCACTCATCGTATAACGCGAGGGAAATAAAATCCCTTCTAACTGGAGGACAGAAAATGGCAGGAAAACCAGAAGTGTCGTGGATGTTGGTGGTTTATTTTGCTTTGCTTTTTATTCAATACAAAAAGTTTCCCGGATGAGAATGGAAAGCTTCCCAGCTCCAGTTCCAAGACTTTCACCCTTGTTTCTGACCTTTTCTCAGACATGTTCCAGTATAATCTGTAATCTACTAGAGTCGGAAGAGGAAACAGCAGCGCCCTGGTGAGAAACGCTGCCTTGTGACCTGAAGAGAGAACCCTGCGGAAGCGATGCTGGCTCGCAGGAGCCATTTGGGAGAGCCTGACAGACAAACTCAGCAGCGTCCCGAGAAACATGCTCGACACCGCGAGCGCTAATTACTGCCCAAGTGACCTTCTCCTTTTATGTTTGCCTTTATTCGGTCAAACGTGGTTTATCTTTCTTTGTAAAATGCTACACGTTCTCCTAGAAAAAGTCAGGAAACTAATTATTTGTGTTAAAGATTGCTTCTAAATCAAAGTTACATTGCAATTTCCTTGAATTGTATCCTACTGAAATTAGACCATTTTCAACATTTCACAGAATCATAGAACTGTCAGGGTTGGAAGGGACCTCGAAGATCACCCAGTTCCAACCCCCCTACCATGGGCAGGGACACCTCCCACTAGAGCAGGTTGCTCACAGCCCCAGCCAGCTTGGCCTTAAAAATTTCCAGGGATGGGGCTTCCACCACCTCTCTGGGCAACCTGGTCCAGTGTCTCACCACCCTCCTGGGGAAGATTCTCCCTAATGTCTAATTTCCAGAACAATTAGACCCATTAAAGGAAGAATACTCTGTATCAGCTACAGCCTGTATATGCACATGTTCTAGCTACTTAGAGCAAATATTTCTCAGCTGAACTGGTGCAAGTCCAAAACCTATCACTAACTTGATTTCATTGAAACGGACGAGACAAAATAATGCAGCCAGTTGTTTTTATACTGTTTAAAACCACTTGATATTGAACCTTTTGAAACACAGCTGCACTAAATCTCACCATTGTCCCAAGAAAGCAGAAGTTTCTCTCTCTTTGCATCCAGGCGAGGCATGTGATGGTGACAGGCGAGCTTGTAAATCAGAATACTCTGCTGAGACATGCAAGCCCCAGTCCAAGTGCCTCAGCCACTGATGAGACAGGGTCCTCTGCCCTCTCACCCAAGCTCCTTGAACTTCAGCTCTTCCATCTGCTTGTCAGCATCATCCACTCAAAATCTAAACATGGCCTCATAATTCCTTTCTTCCTTCGGAAGTTCCTCCTTCTACTATACTCAGTTTCAAAAAACTTTGTCCCTCTGTCACAAAGCATTTCACTGGTACCCAAAAATCTCCTCACGCCCTT
The DNA here is from genome assembly GCA_025345505.1 of Todiramphus chloris collaris. Classification (NCBI taxonomy): domain Eukaryota; kingdom Metazoa; phylum Chordata; class Aves; order Coraciiformes; family Alcedinidae; genus Todiramphus; species Todiramphus chloris. The sequence continues at coordinate 4,591,472 of JANVCC010000196.1, forward strand.
GGCAAAGTTTAGAAGGGAGAAGGCACTGCTGTGATCCCTTCGCTGCCCGTTATCTCTGCCTGGCCAAAAATGGATTATGAAAGAGCAGTTCAAACTTCAAGCTGGGATGTGAACCTGCCATTTACTTGGACAATTAGTGATGTACGGCTGGCCATTTTGCCCGCCTCCGTGCGTATTTCTTCTTTTCCTGAATGGAAAAGAAATTACATTGACAGTCCAGAGGAATCAGAAAGGAGAGGAAGCCACTTCTGCCAGAACAGCAGCAGTGTCCGGGGCCCCACGGCACCTTTCACCAGCAGCTGTGAGGACATCCCTGTGCAAAAAGTATCTCCTTGAAATACCAACCCAAATGTCTGCTGCTTCTCTTGCCAGTTCCCCTCCTCATTTTGTACATTTTCTGTGATAAAAGTTCCTCAAGGTGCTGTACAGTAAAGGTGCCTTGAAGCATCTCCTTAGAAAACAACCCCTCCACTGCCACACATACAAGTCTAGCAAAATAATCATCTTTCAGGACTTATTTAACTAAAACTATTGTTGGTGCAAAGCTCAAGTCCATTTATGGGCAAAACTTTCCTTGAAGTGAAAACAACAACAAAACTGGATTGCCAGCTGCTGGCTCCAGGCTTTGGTAGCCATAAAGCAGGCAGCAGCAGCAGTACTTCAGCTGCTCTGCTCCAGATGGTGGTTACCAGCAAAATCAGCCAAACTGGCCGTTCTGCTCTTGGGTCATCTCCAGTAAACACCAGTCACAGGCAGGGAGGGGTCCAGATCTTGCCATCCTATTTGTATCAGACCTTGCACCTTCAATTCTTCAGATTAAAAGACTGTACCAGTGGTTTTTTGTAACTACTAGGGGTGTAGCTACGGAATATTTTGCAAACCAATGCAAAGGGGCACTGCCCATCCTGCCCCCTGCGTGGCACCAGAAGCTGTGGCTGTAGCTACCGCAGCACTGGACATGAGTTTTGCAGACTCTTCTGAGGACAGGATTGTGTGAGCTCGGGCTCAAGGCTCCGCTAATGAGGTTATCGGTGAGGCAGCTCCTAGGCGTTGTGTGCAGACTCTGTTACTCCAATTTCTTGCACATGGGAATTTGACTAACACTGCCTGCTGGTGAATGATGAAGCGCTGGAGAAAACAAGTATGCACTATTACCACCCCTCCTCGTGTCTATCAATCATAATTCATATCAACACAGTTCTGAATTCAAAGCCTTCTTTCAGGGATGACTCCAAGACTCTTCAGCGTTGTGAGCTTTAGAAAATCTGCGTGTCTCAGTCTTCTCTTCCAGATGATACAGAATAAAATGATCATTATGAGCGTAGCTTTTTTTTTTTTTTTGTATTGGGACAACACAGTCAGGAAAACTGGTCAGCTTGTCTTAGAACTGCAAAATGACCCGTCTGGGAATTTCTGAGGGACACCTCTGTAGGCAGCTGTGTTGGGTGAGGACACGGGGGAAGTTTAATAGCAGCCAAAGGGCTTAGCTTATCAGAATTTAATACTGACAATAAACTACATGTTAACGCATTTGTGGTTTTTTTGTTTTTTCCTCACCTTTTTATCTATGCCTTATTTTCCCTTGCTCTAGCTGCAACAATTAGCGCAAATATTTTAGCATCTGAATTCAATTCAGGTTGAATACACATTATTTATACCCCAAGCTGTGTGGAGAAAAAAAAAAAAGTGCCTTGAGAACCACTGCATATGAGAACTTGATAATAATATCCATGGATAATTATAATAGATGGCTTGTCTGAAACACCCATAGAATAGGAACTGAAGTAAACCATAGCAATCTCCCTCCCTCTTCCACCCGCCACCCACCCTCGGCAGCTCTGCTCTTTTACCCATGACCGTTAAGGATGTTTTCTGGCTCTCTGACAGCATCGTGACTCAGGTCATGAGAAGTGTCAAAGATGCATTTCCTTGAGATGGGAAAAAGCAACTGATTTTCACAGCCCACAAAGACTAAGCAAAAAGAATAAGCCTAATCAGCATATTTAAGGGTAAAGATAAACCTTTTAAAAGATACAAGTATATTTCATTTCAAATCTTAGTGCTTACGTTTCTTTCCATAAAGTGTTTACGTTTTTCAGGCTACCAAAAATGCAGCTGATTTAAATGCCTCGCTTAAGAATAATAAACCAAAAAAAAACCCCTGAACCAGGGCAGTGCCCATTTACTGTATAATCAATCACTGATCCTACACACGAGGACTCTGATGGAGACTGCGGGCCCGAGGGATCTGCCCTGGATCGGCTGTGCCCCAGAATACCCACTGCCAGGGGAAGCAGGAGGTGTTTGGGTTTAAACTCAGCAGGTCTATCTGATAAAATGATTGTTCCCACCAGGTCTTGTCCCACTCCTTTCCCTTGCTGGTTCCTACCAGAGCTTCACATGCTTTCACCTTCCCTCATGCCAAACCTTACTTATCATGTAACACCCTCAATACTTAAACCTCCTCCTTCAGCTGATACGGTCTCTTGAAAAACTCTAGATTCTACTTTCTCACCTTTTGACCCAACCTAGCACAGGCTTCTATCAGGTGAGCGAAGCTACTTTTTGTCATTTCACTGATCACAGCTCCCTCAAGCCACTTACATTCCTTGACCTGCCAACAAATTTCTGCACCACGCTGTCTCCCCTGCACTAGACCTCTCTTCTCCCGGCCTTATCCCAGCCTTCCCCCTTTTGTGCTCTGGATACAAACACCATTCAGAAAACCGCTCCTGCATCACTCCTTCAGAGACCAGCTCTTTTCAGACAGTTTGCTACTTCAAAGCTCAACCCTAGTGACTGCTTTCCCGCCAGTCACACGCGTTTCTCCTTAGAACACCGTCCAGCTGCTCTCTACTGTATCTAGTCCTCTGCACAGACGCATAAAGCATCCTGAGAAGTCCTAAAGCATCCAAGCACCTTCCTTCTTATGCATCATTAATATTGCTATTTATCTATTTCCAACTGGCAAGCAGTGCAAAACCCTATCAAAAGGCACGCACAGTCTGCAGCGTGCCTTTATTACTCGTGATGTACGAGAAGGAAATAAACCAGCCTGTCTTTTACATACCCGGTTAACTGGTGAGATTTGCAGATCAAAAACCACTGCTGTACTGAAAATTAAGAGGAAGAAATCAGGGGAACAATTGAAATAACAATAGACTCCCAAAATATCATTTTATTAAGTCATTTTAGGAAAAACACTTGCAAATCCAATTACCACTTCTCCTTTGGCTCCCTCAGTACATCTCTGACAAATCAACACTTGACCCCAGAGAAGTTTTGTTCAGTTTGATGTTGCCAAGACCGAAATCATCCATCTTGACGGGAAAACTTCAGTGGGACGCCCACATCTGCGGTAATCCAACTCCTCTCTGCCTTCCACCTTCTTTCACCTCACGACCCATCGTTGACATCGCGGTCTCCCGTGCACTACCGATCACTTCCCCGCAGCCTTTCTCAAACAGTTTGCTTTGACCACTGCTACGGTGTTTGCTCTGCTAAATCACTCAGCTGCATATTTTTACACTTCATACCTCAAGAACTGCAATTCCCTTCTGATGAGAGTCCCGTTCAACCTTCAGTTTGCCCGGAATACTCGCAAGGTTTTTTTTTTTTTTTCAAATAGAAAGGCAAACGTACATTTGCCCCAGTCTCAGAGCCACGCTGTTTACAAAAGCCCACTTCTAAAACGCTTTATGTACAGGCACGAACTTCCCTTGTGACAGAATTTATCAGTCTACTTCCCTACTTATCTGAGGGGAATGGATCTTTTCCTTCCACTTCAGAAAATACCCAAAATACACCACCCACTTCTTTCACGCCACTGATTCTCTAGCCATTAAAAAAAAAAAAACAGAACAAAAAAAAAAAAAGAAGCAGCTAAAACCAGTTCATTTACAACCAGTAAGCTCCTGGCCAGTGCCCAAACTGGTGCTTAGGGTCAGCTGCTCCTACCTACACGTGTGATCTGGGGGCTCCAGGGGACCCTGCCCGCACTGCCAGAGCCAAGAGCCTTTGGGACCTCTCCTGAAGGATGGAATGATCTCTAGAACTCATTCGCTGAAAAGTCCCACCAGGTAGAGGTTTTTTTTGTCAATTGCCTTAAAAATGTAAAGGGAAGCTGGAAATGAGAGCGTGCAGTAAGAGAACGGCTGTGTGTTTCCGGCAGGCTTCCTGCGAGTACCTCAGCGCCTGCAAGATCAGTTCTTCCAGCAGGAATAAAAAAGGGGTTTTATTAGCGCTATCTCGACGTGTTTTAGAACGACTTTAAAACAACCAGGAGGACCCCCGAGTTCAGGAGTCATCAATACGAAAAGAAGAGAAAGGGAAAGGAGGAGGGGAGGGGAGGGCGGGCGAGGAGAGGGCCGGGGGGGGGGGGGATGGGGACGAGAGGCGGCGGGTGCGGGCGGCGGGTCAGGGCCGGGCCCCTTCTCCTCTCCTCTCCCTCTCCTCTCCTCTCGCTCTCCTCTCCCCTCCCGCGCTGGCCCCGCATGGCCGGGGGGAGGGCGCCCCCTGTTGACGGCGGGTGCCGCCCGCAGCGCCGGTCGCTGCCGTGCGGGCCGGGGCGGGAAAAGGGATGTGGAGGCAACTTTGGGCTGCTGGAGGAAGCTGGGGAAGAAGTTATTTGAGACTACGTTTACGTGATAACAAAATTATAACAACTTTAAAAAAAAAAAATCCGAGTGTGATGCCAAAAAAAAAAAATAAAATCCAAGTGGAAAAGCACAAAGATAAAACAAAAAGGAATGTTAAAAATACATTTTAAAACAGTTTTAAACTGGTTTTTTTTTTTTGTTTGCTTTCTGGTTCCTACACCTTTCTAAAACCTAACAAGCTGGAGTTTTACAAAGAGAAAAGTTAAAGCTTAATAGAGGCTTTTCAAGCAACCGTTCCGCGAGTGCCAGCTCTGGAGTCCAACTTTGGGGAGGAACTGCCCTCCAGTGCTCTAAGTTATTATACAGTTAATTTTCTTTGAAACTATTTTTGTCTGCCTCTCTCTAAATAGGTGGTTTCTTAAGTGAGTGTTACTTAAAGGAAACCAATCTGTTTTTCAGGAAAGGCTGATGATGTCAGTCCTTTCAACTCTGCTTTCCCATAAGAATTCTTCTAGTAAAAGGAGTTTCACTCTGGGAAATAGTGAAAAGTAATGTGAAAATATTTAAAGCATCTCAGACTGCATATTTAGCAGCCTGCTAGTTTTATGCTGGATTTTAATCATGTTCCGACTGTAACAAGTAAAGAAGAAGTGAGAGAAAACCTGGATTTTTGAAATTAAAGAGATTTTGCGATGGAAAATGCGCTATACTAAAACATTTATAAAGAGCTAAATACAAAAGCCTGAATGCAATATATACAGAACCTGTTTTTTCATAATGTTAAATTTATGTATTCCATTTCAGCACAGGTATTAAAACTGAAACAGAACCAACATGTATTATGAATGGTCTTTTGGCAAAGCCACACCATCCAAATAAATACTTCAATCCGGCAACAAAATGACAAGACAAATTCAGAGAGTATCACGTTATTATGAATCGTTTTTAGTAGGTGTGGATGTGTAGCTGTAAAGCCAAGGTGTGCTCAACTCACAGTATCAGTTTTTGGTTCTGATACTGGAAACTGCAGCAGTCAACAACAGAAAAGGCCTCTAAGTAGAGCTAGAGAGACTTTAACTTACTGGTGATACAAGATGTAACGATAACACCGTAGTGTAAATTTTAATTTGCAGAATAAAGATAGGAGCTACCTGGAGCTTTCCATCTTCCAAGTAAAGCATTATATTTTTACAGTTAAATGGTCTTTGTTATGCACATACAGGTGTCCTGAAGATAACAAGGGACAGGTTTGCATCATCAAGGATTCAGTTCTAACTACTCATCCATTAACCCACAGTGTACCTGTGACACAGTAAGTACCATGAACCCCATTTTAGACGAGTGAAAAGGTCACATAAGGCCATATTCTACCCTGATGTTCAGCCCCACAACCAACTGATGTTGTAATAGTCTTATAATAGTAAAAGCCCATAAAAGGATCCCAACCCAACTCAGATATTACCGACAAGGCGCTCTGGCAGTCCAATGGAATGACAAAAATACAACCTCCCTGCATTAACGGACAGAACAACCCAAACAAAATCTGTGTTAGCTATAAAAGGTGCAAAGGAAATAACTCTTTATCATTCTCTATTTAACAGTTTACTTCATTCTGCTAAAAAGAACAAAGCCAAACTATGATTCATTTGGAAATGAAATCATCCCCATCCCCACCCCCAGTAAAAACGTACATCGTGTGGGTAAACAGTTCCGGGGGTACTCCAGCAAAATGTAAATAGATTGCCTCGCTACTATATACACAGCAAACAGTTTCATTCTGAAACTAGGAGTTAAAAAACAAGTGAGAAAAATACTACAAAGCCTGAAGTCTGAAAATATTTACAAGAACAAAAGCTAATCGCAAGCTAACATCAATAGGTTACAACTGCTAATCAAAAAAGAAGATAACAAGCAAGCGCTGGGGTCATTTGGCCTAAGGTTGGAGCAATGCTATTGTAATACCAGCCTGAGGATTAACAGCAGTTTTTCTAACTTAGGCTTTATTGAAACTTCTCTAGATTGCAAAGGACGTAAGAGGAAAATCATGATGACACAACTCCACCCAAAAAATCATCCAGAGATAAAAACAGTTTATCACAATCTTCCCTGAATCTGTCACTTAATCAACAATCTGCCCCAGTGTAGAGGTGTTCTCCAGGACATGGTCTTTAGTTTTATTTCCATTATAATCAGCTGCATTTAGAGAGAAGATTAAGGCAAGTAACAGTTATTTTTCTTGGAAAAAAAATCATTCAAGTACTAACTTTTTTCAAGAAAAGAACCCAACTAATTCCACACATGAGGAATACTGAAATTATTGCTCTTGTTACAGAGCAGAAAGCTGACAGACAAAATCATCTGAATAGAATTTACCAAGGGTCACACAGTGAGTTAAAAGTAAAGAATTAAACCCAGAACTGCTCTTTTCTGTTCGGAGTATTAGTCCACAGCCCTGTCACCAGACTGCCATAACTCCTCTAAACAACAATAATTTAACAATGCAATATAATGAGGAGCTGTTACAATCCAAGTAAACACATTTTAGCTCAAAAATTAAAATAACCATCAGGCTCTGCCTAATCCAGCTGCCACACACATGCACAAAATCCCTCCATAGAGAGTGCAAACTTCAGGTTCTTTTTTTTTTCCCCAAGTTTACGATAAATGGCTTTTTATAAAAGCCATCTAACATGGTTCAATATCCTGCCTCCCTTCTGCCAGGTAAACCAAAAAGGCAGCAATAATATTATGAAAACCATTACAATATTTTACCAAATAGATTACTTAAAAACTATTTTACCTGGGTTTTTTTTTTTCCCCTAATATTTCTTTTTAAGACAACCCTGCTAACTCCTCCATAAAAATCCCCACAAATTTCTCATTTTCACAAGAAAAAGTTTCATACAAAGGTCTGCAAGTTACCAACACACAGTCTTAGTATGTGTCTAACTTCAAACCTTTCTACGCTGTGAGAAAGTATGAGCAAAATCTGGGTGAAGTTCTCTGGCAACCAATTGCCTTCCTTAATTCTTACCACCCCTGTGTGGCCTTCAAATGGAGCTGTTTAAACAGAGCTAACTTTTAAGCGAGCTAACTTTTTAAGCAACAATGACTGCACAAAGATCTTGAAAAAAACCAAACAATTTATGTATTTCAAGACAAACGTTTGAAATCTGAAGCCTTAAAACTCTGGAGACACTCCCACAAACACTGCTCCCTTTCTCTCGGTCACGTGTCCATGCACTTCTTTCTTCTACCTAGAAAATCTGTCCACCACTGAGGGTTGCAGAGCACATGAAACTGCTGTTCTTCCTTAAAATGTGTCAAATCCATTCAAAACTTCAAATGTACCTCAGAGCACTGTAAAGGGAACAACTTACTGCAATTTCCCTTGACAGAAACCAGAATTGCTTGGATGAAAGCTACACAAATTGATAGTTCCTTCCTCCCCTCTACATGATGTCAACAGTTAAAAGGGACTGGATGTGCCATGGTGAACCTTTACAGTGCTCCCCAGCCTGTCTCAAGCCTGACACGCTGAGCTGCTGTACAACCAGGAGAGAGAAAGCAAAATGGGAGATCCACAAATGTCCCCAGGGAGGAGGAAACTACAGGTCACATTCTGGGTGCCTTCCAGTGCTGACGAGCAATGAGAATTTTAGGTACCTGGATCTGAGTATAGACCAGGTTACTGACTGTGTGCTAGATGGAAACAAAACCTGAAGCTTAAAAGACCCCAAAACTTAGGAGTGGACATTTTCAAGAGTTTAGAGTGGAAATTATTAAGACATCTGTGACAGCGCGGTTTACTTAAGTAAGCTGCAAAACTTGAACTGTCTTTCTGAAGTATTTATACCTTGGCTCATTCCTAGAATACCTGCATACATTACATATTTTTGCACAATACCTGCAGCACCTTATTTTAGGAAACTGCTTTTTTAGTGGCGCCAACTACATGGGCAAATAAAACGAACCCCAGCGGTTCCTGCAATCTCCGTTAAAATCAACACTTCTGTTGTCCAGGCTGTTGGCAAATACTACTGAAACGTGAAGCTGAAAGGAAGGTCTTTAGGCCACCCTCTCCACAGGTATTTAGGAACCAAATCTTTCTGAGTCAGGCAGCTACACAGCAGGTAGGGAAACATCTTACCATGGAGCGGTGAGCCAGACGGGCTGCTGGACAGGCCCGGGACGGGGCTGCAGCGGCCTCCTTGCTTTGTCGTCAGCTCTTGCTCAATCTCCTCCAACCCCGCGCTCTTTTGGAACCGGCTCATGCGATTCACGACGCGGGGTGACATGTGTGTTCGGACACAGGGCTGCCCGCCGTACGGGTTGATGGGAAACACGTGGGAAGTGCCACGGAGGGTGCTGACCACCACCCAACGGCAGTCGTGGCTGAAGGAGATATCCTGTACCTAGAGAAGAGAGGAGCAGAATGGGAATGGAGTCACCAGGGGAGACGCATCGAACGAAAGAAATGGACCATCATGTTTTAAATGAACACAGTTCTTCAATGGAAACCCGAATAAAACCCCCTAAATTCAGGCAGTAACTCGAATTTTTGTGTATATACCAATGAACGTAGTGTTCAGTACACATTCTGTCTGCAGGATAATACCCAGTTCCAAATTTTGTGTACTTTTCAGAATACTTTGAGATTTTCCTTTTCAACAGGCCTAAACTCATGAAAACAAACCGTTCTGCAAAGTACTACAGAAAGCCACAAGAGCTCAGTGTAATTTTCAAACAGAATTTAGTTCTAAATAGAGCTGGGAAATCACTGCAATTACATGTGTTGTTATTTGCTTGCTTACTTTAATTTTCAGAGATTACCCAAAAAGGGGAAAAGGGAGAGATGAGACGAAGAGAGAGATCTCACCACTGGGCCTGATTCTGACAAAGACTGGCACTCAAAACTGTATTTTAAGTCAACAGAAACACCACAGCCTACACTACAAACCAAAAATCAATGGCTGGTATTTTCAAAAGCTGCCTGTAGCTGCCTCTAACCTGGCCACTATCAGTGTGTCCCTTGGTGGAACCCCAGCCACCCAGCTATCCCCGGCCCTATGCTCTTTTTTGGATTAAAAATTTTTGTCAAGAAGAAACTGAACAAATTTGGCCATTTCTCTCTATAAACCCTCTTCATTTTACACATAACAATCTTTAACAATCAGCTACTGGAGTCCCAGGAAAGACCCCAGGTAGATTTCATCTTATGCATCCAAGTCCTTACCCATCACTTGAGAAACACAAGTCTTATTTTAACTTAAAATGGTCAGTCTTGAAGCAAACATAAAAATAGTTAAATGTTTTCTACTATAGTTACTCCTTGCATAGATCTCAGACACAAAGTCCAGAAGGATTTAATTCTCTTTTAAGTGTGCTTTGCACAACTCTTTGATGGAAAGCAAATTCTTGTTCCTGAAGGAATGCTTTAAAAGAGAGATTAAAGTTTGTTTCCAACCCTGTACTGGCAGACAACTCAAGAAAATGAGTAGTCTAGCTTAAGGTGATTTATCATAGAAAAAAAAAACCAATTCTCTCCCAAAAATGTTTTTAAAGGTAAAAGCTGACTAAAAAGAACCATGTACACAAGTGGGATTTAAGACGGCAAACAAACATATAGATGGATTAGTTTCCATTATATTATTAAACAGCATAAACTAAATAAAATTCTTTAAGATTTCACTGAAGCCAGTTTTACAATACACTAGGTACTCAAATTGGAGTAAACACTGATAAAATCTTGACAAATATTCCAGAAATGCACTCCAGCTATTCCAGACAAAAGCAGCAAGTATTCATCAAAGTGCAAGTTTCCAACTGAGCCCTGAAGCCTTTGAGATAAAAAAAGGATTTAAGTCTTGTGACTTGTGACAAGATATTTGCCTGACAGACTGTCACGACACAAAACGCTTCATCAACATTGCACAGATGAACTAAAAACCAGCCCTACACACCTGCTCTTTTCAATGACAGTGACATGCCCAAATGATCTGCTAATGATATAACTTAACAACCTCCCCAAAATCTGACAGGTTTGGCACTTTCAGTAATTCTGGTATTACTGACATCGAGTCACAGCACTTACTGCTCCTAGTTTGCCTACAAAGTGTTTCACTTTAATAGGTTGCTCAGAAAGGATTAGGGACCCCACAGGGATTAACAAAAGCCAAAAAAAGAAACCCCAAAGCCGTGGAGGCAGAGAAAAATGATGGCACCAAGAGTATTTAAATGCTTGCTGTTTAAAGAGGCGATTTTTAACCAGCCAAAATTAAAGATAAGAACCATATACAAATGGCCATTCTCAGTTACAACAGAAAGATCACCGGTGCAACAAAACCATTAAGGTTGTTGGAATATAATCCCAATCCCATCAAAGGCCCTCTTTTCTACTTTCTAGTAACACAAGGAACAGGTGTGTTTGTGGTTAGAGGTGACCCCTCTGAACAAATCACTATATTCCAAATATTTGGCATTCATCGGGTTGGGCAATGGCACGGGCTGCCCAGGGCCGTGGTGGAGTCACCATCCCTGGAGGGGTTTAAAAAACCAGTAGATGTAGCACTTGAGGCTCTGGTCTAGTGGTTAGGGAGATGTTGGGATGAAGGTTAGACTTGATGATCCTAGAAGTCCTTTCCAGCCATAGTAATTCTATGATTCTATTTTAGATCCAGCTTTAAATTCCCCTCCTGATCTCTCAAACCATCTATTATTTGGTAGAGTGTTTTTAGTAGGCATTTGTGTGAGATGATAGAGATAAAAAGAAATTGTATGTCCCTAGACTGTGTAACAGAAATGCATGTGTTTCTCTATTAATACTCAGTCTTCAGTATGCATCCTTAGGATTACGTTGGTTTAAATACACACACAACAGTCCTGGTGTATGAAAACACAAGCCAAGAGACTGGGAAACAATCATCACAGGATGTTTTTGTTCTCATTGTAAACATTACACAGAAAAAAGTATTCCTGATCTTCAGGAAGAAAGTTTGGAACAATGTAATCCAAAACGTTCTCTTTAAAATAACCATCACAAACACTCCCTGCAGTTAGAGAGTGAGGATCATGGTCATGGCGACTTAAAATATGGATGGAACCACAGAGGCAGAGAACAAACAGCTTTTTAAGACTCAGTAATAACATGGGAAGTGAAAAAGCGTTGACAGATGAGCGTGAAATGGATGAAGATTTATAGGAATACAGCTACAAAAACCTACTCAGCAGCCACAAAAAGTGTTTGGAAACTACTGTTCCACGCGCAGCAATTCTACCTGTCTCCAAACCCATCTCCTTTGCCTTCCAGACAGAGGATGGGCAGCAGTACCACAGACAGTTCAAGGAGGTAAATCAGAGAGTATTCCCGATCTCCTACAAGGGCGTGAATGAAACTCTTGGTGTCAAACCAGCAGAAACCCACCCGTGCAATGCAGAGGAGCCTGGAGCTTTGCAGCAGCAGTGGGAGCAAGCAGCAGCCCAGGCTGAAAGGAGAGTGCTCATCACGACACTCTCAGGAAAGCCTTCAAAAAATCAGCTCTGTGTGTCCATGCAAAATAAAACTATAAATGATCCCCTCAGCCTCGCTGTTCTGCACCACGCCGTTACTGTACATTACACAGAGTTCTTGACTGCTTATAGTATAAACAAACTGCACAGTGGCCCATTAGTGGTTTTCAAGTTTATGCTAAGCGTTGCAATTTATTGCTGTCCTTTAGGTTAATGTACTATTATTTCATGTATTTATAATATATCTCTGGATTTGTTGTTAATTATGATGTAATGTTTAGATACCAAAGATCAATCAAGGCCCCGTAGTGTTTACAGATATACGTTAATAAAGCACAAAGTACACTAGATCTCTCACGATGCAAAGTTTATTCTATAGCTCAAGGTCAACATTGGCTTTACTACTCATGTCTGTATTTCAAAATTTTATCTATCCTCTTCTGTCTGGGCCAGTAAAGGGAATTTTAGATCTGGGATTTTGTTTGACTCAGGAACCCTTAGGATATTTTAAATCGCAGTACTAAATATTTTTGTGGGAACATCAGTGCTTTCTCCTGGCTTTACTACCACTTCTTCCTCCTAGTTTAGAAGCAGTTTGGTTCCTTAAGCCTCGAGCTACATTTCGTGCATATCCAGAAGGCTCGGTGAAATCCCTGGATCCTTCAAGGTCCTCATTAGAAACACCAAAGCCTTTCCTGGCCCGGAGGAATGCCCTTAAGACACCCACAGAATGTTCTAAGGCTAACGGCACGCATCCTCCAACCAGCCCCTGCCTAAACCAGGTATTCTGTCCTACAGCAGGCCTGAGACTGTGTCCCTGCTTTATAGCCTGTGTGGCTTGCTCTGTGAATCCTAATCAGTACTTGCCAACCCCAAAAGTGGTTCTGGCTCCCCAGACACACTGCGCCTCTTATATTCCTGTCTACTACTCTTATCTGTATTACTATGATAACTTTGTTGGAAAAAAAGATATTCAGTACCCTCACAAAATTATCACTACTACTCCACCAGGCAGCTTCTTCCTCCAGCTCTGTCATTTCTCTCACCTTCACTATTTTTGCCTCACAACCCTTTCCATCAAAGCACTCACTTCTAACCTCCCTCACTTCTTCTCCATCTTAAACTGTCTTCTGCTTTCCCTCAATTACTCTTCTTTTGTGCATCTTTCTGATCTCCACGAGTCTGTTTCCCCGTTTCCAACAGTGTGATGTAAAATCTGAATGAAAATTTACCTGCCACGTTCAGAGGCTGATCTGAATGAGACCGTCGGGTAACTCAATATAAGGAGCCCTACAAGGACATGTCCTGTGTCAACAGCTCTGCAGATCGGCTTTCAGGATTGTAGAGACCAAAAAATTATTTCTAATATTATGAAAAATCTAGAAGGAAGGCTTCACAGCTAATTTTACAGAACAGAAATCTGGATAAGTTGTTGCTAGCATTCCTTTTTTATTCCCAAACGTAAACACGATGTTAATTACAACATATTGACAAAATAAATTTTAAAAACCCCCAACAACTCAAGCTATAACTGAAAGCAAACAGAAGTAAGGGCAGCGCATAGAAAACTTCTTTTAAAAGCAGTTATTAAAAGGGGCTGGTCAGAGGAATGGCTGATTAGACCAGCAATCCCACGGGACAGGCAGCGACCTTGTTTACTCCTCGTTGCTCCTGGGAGTGACTGACAGCCCACACCCAGCCTCCCTATTTCAGGCCTTCTGAAGGTGAACACTGCACTGCCGCGGTGCCCACGGCTGCGCTGTGCACTGCCACTTGCTGTCTTAGAAAGGAGAAGGAGCTCTAGAGAGCCACCACAGAACCTCCCCGCGCAAACCCACTCCTGACGTGTGCGTAACGCAACAGTTAGAAACCAACAACACCGAGCCGTGTATTTTCACAGCAACTACAAGAACCAGCGCTTAAAATGCATTTTGACTTTTCCATGGCTCTTTTGGTTTTTCCCTCCCCCTTAGCGCCCCGTTTTCAGTCGTGGCAAGTTACACCAGGAACAATATGTATAATCTTGTGCATTTCTCTGCGTTCAATTAGGCTTCAATAGTGAAGTGAACCAACGATAAAGCACGGCTGGCATTACTGCAACGGGAACTTCAGCCAGTTTCGTGCGCACCGTGCAATGTCACAGCAAAAACACACCGCTGTTTGAAGGGCAGGACTGGAGTATTTAATTATGCTGTGCAGGGAGATGGCAGAAAGGAAAAACCAGTATCATGGAACAGTGAGGAAGAGCAGCAGTACTAAGGAGGCAAGGGTCAAAAGAAATTAGACAACCTGTCTGCATTTGAATTTTTTTGGCTGAGAAAATTAAGGAAATGATGTAGCAACAGCCACAAATGAAAAAATAATAAAATCATGGACTACACAATAATACTTAGCAGACCCAAACAGACTCAACTGTCTCCCCGAGTTGTCAAAATGGCTTTCAGTTTGGGACAGAAATAGCGGCAGAAACCGGGCGCAGTGAGACGCTCACGTAGGGTCCTGCAGCCAGCGTAGCTGCTGGCCATTAATAACTGAACCTGCAAACACAGCTCTGCTCAGAGCTCCATCTCCTCGAGATAGTTAAGCTGCTTCTAATTGCAGAGATTCTTACTGTCTGCTTTTATTGAAGACTGATCAACTTCCTTAAATTAATCTTTATGATGTCAAGGCTGTCCCCAGATTCCTCCCTAGAAATAAGAAAGTCTCACTTCCAGAGACTATTTCAATAACTGCAGCTACGTAAGGATGTCAAAAGAGAAGAAGAAATTCTACTATCCATCGAGGTTTACATCAAAGTTTGTAAACTATCCCAATATTTCATGACCCAGTGACACAACCTTGATCAGTCTCTATGAAATCATGTCACAAAACCATCCATGCATTCCCTGGAAAAGTGTAAAATTGCCCATGTTGTGTGGCAGCCCATGATGGAATGTTTTTCTCATTCCCTCTGTTTACCCACGCTGGCAGAAGTCACTTACAACAGCAGTTTGAGAGTCAGAATAACAAAAGTCTGACAGCGTCAAAGATGACAGAGGACCCTGGCCACCGGCCCACTGATGCTATCATTCCGTTTATTTGTTCTAGGTTGAGATAATCCTGTTTTCAGGGATTTTTTTTTTTCTGTTTACAATTTCAGATCAAAGAGGAAGGATCATGAGGTGACAGTCTAACTTTCATCGGCAAGCAAACGAGCTTCCTCAGTTCAGAACGTGCCATACCTTTATCAAGAACCTTCCAAAATGCTCTTGGACAAAAATATGAGAGCGATGAGCATTGGCTGACAACACAAGAACTGTAGAGCAAGAAAAATGCATCCTTAACCAAAATGTGCACCACGTGCACATGCACATTTTCCCCCTTTAGGGCTGCATAGGGTCAGCACGGACTCTCCAAGGGCTTCAGTTCTCCCCCTGGTACGGTTAAATGCAACCGGTGCTTGTGATGAACCCTCACAATGTAACACAGCGCATCAAACCTACTCAGTTTGGTTCTTTTAAGGAAAATAAAATTCTAAAGCACAAGTGGCACTAAAAGATATTAATCCAATGTAACTGAAACAGTGACTTCTGTCTGCGTTTGCAGAAAAGAACTGTGAATGTTGTGACCTTGGGACTCTCATCGCTTGAACCAGTGAAGTACCTGAGCACTTCACATTCTTTGATGGCCACTGTCCTCACAATTCCCCTATGAGATAGAGGTCTGCTTTCCATCTTAACCCATCTCCATCCAACTCACACAAAAATGTCAGTGGCTTTGTTAGGAACTGAGTGATCTTCAGAGTCCCAACTCAATGTTTTATTCAGCAAATAAGGCTTCTTGCTGTATTTGTTGCTCAAAGTGAGCAAATACAACACAGATTTGCAATAACAACACTTGAAAACTCAAAGCCACTCTGATTCTTTGTTCAAAGCATGTAGAAAGAGAAAAGGAAAATCATGTTATAAGGATGAGCTGTGAACAGTCAAGAATACCACTCCTTACCCTTAACTCTGTATCCCAGGGAGTGCAAGCTCAAAAGACCCACCTCACCAAGCCCGGTACCTGCATGTCCCTCGTGGCCATGAAGCCACCGAGTGGATTGTCAGGACAGATGAGCCCTAAACAGAAGATCACTAAACGAAAAACCTGGAAGATGGCTAGCAGGTGCCTTGGGACACTGCTCAGGGAAAAGTGACCGGCAGTTGTTCACAAAGTGCCTATGATGATATACTGAATATATACTGAATACCAGCAGAACCTGCTGTGGGCAGCACTGCAGCGTAGGGAGAGCTTATCTCGTGGAGGAACTGGCTACAGCCCCATCCCTTCTCCATCCAGCAGAAATGTTACAAATGGTGTAAGTTCAGCTCTTGGGATAGACGGCCAGCGCAAATGCAACGTTCTGTATTACAACCAATTTTCATTTTTCCTTTTATAAAAATCAGAGCACAAAGTCTCTATTTTATCCCAGTCATGAACGGTGTCACTCCAGTGACCCTGTCTGGGTGGAGTGGCCAACTCACTGCAAATGCTCAGCACCAATTCTGCTTCGGCCAAGGATGAAATCCTGATGTCCGTGAAAGGAGATAAAAAAGGCTTGTATTTCTTTCTGACCAGTCTCTGTATTCAAAAATGGTCAGGAAAAGGTAGAAATGATCTTTCAGAATGAAATTTCTCAATAGTAAACCAGAATTTGTCTGGAATTTAGAAAAATTAATGCACAATGAAGTGTATGTTCTTCAGTTTTATTAAGTCAAAGTCAGAGTAGAGCTAATACATCTGACTCAGTAGAAAGACATGTGGGTGACTGAAGAGACACCACTTGATTGCAGTACATCGATCAGAAAACACCATTATTAAATCACAACACTTGCTTCTTTTTCTTTAATATACATTAAGCATGCAACCTAATCCACTTCAGATGCTCCTGTATACAAACAACAGAGGGGACTTCCTGCCACCTTCTCTCAGGAGACAGATGAGGAATAACCAAGCTACTGCTCCACCCTCCAACTACCAGGGACACTGGGACTACCAGGGACAACTACAACAGACACTGGGAATTGTGCAGCCCTGCAAAAGGGGATATTCCAAAGCTGCTATTCTAAACTGGGTGAAATTACAGTTCAAATATTTATAACACCAGATCTACCTGCCAGCATTTAGAACACTGATATATACGGTTCCCTAACCTCTGCTGCTGGAGTAGACTTGGTGTGCCACGTGTTACACAAAGCATGCATTGCAGAGAACTAAATGGTCTTATAGTATTAGTAGGAAGTATTTGCAAGAAAGAAGTTTATTGATCAATAAGCAAGAGAAAAAAACCAAATCATGTATCAGGCTGTGAGAAAAGGATTGCCACATATGTGGAAAATGCATGGTGAAGCACTGTTGGCCAGAACCTCACAGACGAAGCCGATGATTTCAGTATGGCCATTAAAATACCCCATATAACAAGGGCATAATGCTGATGTTTAAACAGTTTATGACGGGTACTAGCTAAACACATTTTGACACTGATCATCACTCCTGTCCATTAACACAAATTAGAACTTTTTATAGCTCCAGTACAGAAGGTGACCTTTAAGACCACTGGCCTTGATTCACAGTTAGCTTTAAACTAGGGGGGAAAAAAACCCAACAAAAAAAAAAGAAAGCAAAAAGTGTTTGCAAATGTATAAACACTAACCAAGAAAGGAGGTACAGAGGCTTCCAGTGTGTGTCTCAGAATATCTGCATTAGGAATTTCAAATTGAACCATCTCCAAAATTCTTGACTAATGCTACTCATACCTGAAGCTTATGGAACAAAAGAACAGCATTACATGCTACTCACGAAACAGCTACCCGTACTGTTGTTTCAAAACGAAAAGCAAAGCCATACATCATATTATGTCAATATTTTAAATGATAGCTGTGCATTGAGAATGGCAGGTACCAATGCGATATTGTTGCTGGATAGTTTAATCACCAGGGGAGTTGTGAAAGCCAGCAATACGCCTCAGCCCAGCTAGAATTTGCTCTATTTTATACCTTTCCAAAAGCTATACTGTTCACATCCCAAATGGAAACTGTGTGGCAAACTAGGAAAAAAATTTACTATGTTGATTCTGAGAATTTTAATGCAATGCTTTCACAGAGATGCTAATACTGTATCCCCCCCAAAACACATCTATCAATAAAGGGTTTTTTCTTTAAAACATGTTACGTTTGGTTTCCAATGTATGCCTTAAAAACAAATTTATCAGCTGTAAAAAAACAGAAGAACATCTTTGTTCTTAGTGACTGGAGTCCTATGCTCTGGTTTTCACTACTGATTATAGGGTATTTCCCATTTTTGGTGTGAAAGTAGAACAAAAATAACACATTAAACACATTATAGCACATGTTCAAATAGATGACAGAGTGTACGTGTTTGCACAGATCTCATTGCCCTTTATAGGATTTCTAAAAATTAGTTGGAAATACTATATATATTATTCCATATGGACAGTTTTTCCTATTTTCCTGTCTCTTTCCAGATTGGTTATTCCTTCCTGCAGTAAACCATTACCTGTAACAGTAATTACACTTTTCCAGAACAGCAGCAGCAAAGCTTTAGAATATTTATACTACCAATAATGTAAATCAACACATTATCAAGCACTACTACATTAAATAAAGCTTTCAGATTCTGCTTGTTATGAAGGAAAGGCAAAAAACTTAGGGGAAACTGCACAACTCAAAGGAAAAAAATAAAAATAAAAAAAAAGGTTTGAAGGAGCTATAACCACAGTACCACAATAATCCAAGCTTCCAGTGTCAGGGCCATAATCACAGCGCCCGAGGCTTCTCTCTGTCACACTAGTTTACATCTGCCAGACTGTCACAAGTCTGTGCTTTCAGCGTGTAATTGCATCAGCAAGTGCAATACTCAGTTCTTACCCTGTGGTGACATTTTTATTTATGTATTTAAAACAGGTTCTTCAACAGTTACTCAGTGCTGCAAAGGTGAGGCTCTCCTGATGCCTAAAAGCATCGCGGTGAAGGATGCAAGCACAGCACGCTGAACTGCTGCCAGCACAGTGATCTCCCTCACTTTTTTCCCCTTTATCAGTAAATCAGTTTACTGAGCATTTTTAAATACAATTTCAGGCTTTCCCCCCTATGCTAACAGCCTCATTGAGTCTGCCACCTTTAAGAGTGGGATTTTTAAACTGGGGAGTTAAATCTGCATCACTGCAGTCTCCAGCAGGTTCCCCCACTTTGCTGATGTGTAGATAAAAGTTACTGGCAGTCTTTTGATTAACTCTTCCTTTCAGCTCTTCAGGTGGCTGCCTTTGGCTTTTACCACCAAAGTCAAGCAAACCCTGACGGTTGCTTCTCGGGCGCTAGACAAATGTTTAACATGTTACATGAGAAAAGGTTAAGTACAAACACAGCTAATAATCTGGGCTCTTTGGAGGGAGTGTCATATCTGAATAAATCTGACAGCACCTCATTGTAAAGGGCAAGAATTTATTATTGTCCAGGTTAAACGCCGTGCTCTTATCCTTTCTGGGGCTACAGCGTAAGAAAGGCTCTTTGTGTGCTGAAACAAACATTAAAGTGCCAACATACACAAAACGTATAAGGTGTCTGGGGATTATTCTTCAGCAAATACTTTAACTTACTTTGGCTTCAGTCTCTCCCCTGTGAAGTGTATACAAATGATGGACGGCACTTTGTGATGATGACCAAGGATGTGTCAGTATTTGAAAAACATGGAAATCATGGCCTAACGTGTCAGTAGTGACCAGCAACATCCCTGGGTAAAAGAAAGAAAAAGAAAAAAGAAACACAAAAGCACAACAGATTAGTTACTGCAAAAGAAGAGGCTTATGAATGTCTGTCTAGAAAAGCTAGCACGGTTTACATTGTGTTGTCTGGAGTAACAGAAAACTGTTGCAGAAAATAACTGAACTGCAAGGGATTCGCTTCATAAAAACAAGTCAGAACTTCAACTGAAATGGTATCAACAGTACTGCTAAAGCATTACAATACAAGTCTACAAAAGCCAACTGAAAGATCTGGGAATATGCTAACTAAACTTCTTGACCAATATGAAGCATTAAAATGATAAATGTTAGAGAGAAACCCCAAAATTCTCTTCCTTGGGAAAGAGACAGTATAAAAGAGATGGATGTTTCCACAATAATCATTTTTTGGAAGAAGATCCATTGTCAAACCCAGCCAAAACAACCCATACCAAAACCAAGCCTGAAGAAGCATCGTTTTTACAAATGCATATGAAAGAAACTCTGATTTATTGCTTGAAAAGGAGCAAAAGAGAGTTGGGAGCTTTCAGGTTAGATGCTAAATCAGGTACTGCCTTCATTGAAAACAGGTCACCGATAGATGTACTGAAGTGATTACACTCAATCAGCAGAATCACAGCACTTTACAGATGCTATTTACTTTTTTCCCCACTACGAGTCAGTCCATAGCCCATTTTTTTAAGAATTACTAACATATTTAAAGTCAACTTGCCAAAAAATTTTAAGTTCTTATACAAAAAAATCCATACTTTTGTACGTCTAAGAAAAACACAGCATTGTGGCAGAACTTAGGACAACAGTATGCAAACTTCACATTTATTTTTCTGTACAAAAATGTCCATATTATCATGCTTATTAATGTAATTTAAGAAGTTATCATCCAAAGCAATCGTCCAACATTTAATTAATGTCAAGCACAGAGTGATCATAGCAATTTAATAGCTACACTGAAGTGCCTTCTAAATAGTTTTCAAGGTATCCATCTACTAAGGTAAACCAGGAATTCCCACAGAGCTCTGTTGTGTATCCACGTAAAACATAAATGAAATCTTTTATCCTTCAGGAAGAGAACTTAGGTCTCCATATTCTCATGACACCTATTCAAACCTGAAGTGTTTTCCCTCCCTGGCAATCCTGGAATTCTCTTCCCTTAAGCCCAAGTAGGAAAATTCCAGCAGTCAAAGCCTTGACCTTCTGGGCTTGACCACAGCCCCTGGTGCCCCCTCCTCCTCGGAGGCTGCAGCAGGTTTGTGAGCACGTGTCTCAGCTCATGGCAGGAAGAGCAGAGTCCTCAAGTCTCCGAGTAGGATAATTCAGCATGAGCAGGCATACGCCTCGGTTCCTCTTGACCGTAACTCTTAGAAAATAAAGACCTTGTGAAGGTAAGCAGTTATATCCAAGACTATGAGACCCACCAGCAGCAAGGTACAAAATGGGAGAGAAATCCAAATTGCATTTCGGGACAAAATTGCCTACAAGTTTCCTTCTCAGCTTGACCGCTGAGCCAGGAGGACAGAGCGCGAGGCCACCCACGGCGCACGCAGCCGTTGCCTCCAAATCACCCGAATGCAAAATCCCAGATCTGACCTCAGCAAGATTCCCTCCAGCAGACATACTTTTACTGTTACCGGCTGCTACTGCGCCTCAGAGTGTTAGAAATGAAAGGGAGTTTGTTATGGAGCTAAGAAATCCGTGAGTGCATTTGGGTATTATGTTTGGGCGGTAAGGCATGCGAGTTGAGGTTGCTCTGGATGTTAATGTTGGCTTAACTGGCACTTCCCTTGATTTGTAGTGACTGTGTTGATAGGAAATACAGCTAAAGTTGCTCAAGTGCAAGTCGGCCAAGTCTTTAGTGTGGGATTATGCACACAATTTGCATGAATTCTGTTCTGAAACATCACAAAATACACTTCCCTCCTAGTGAAGTGTGCGGTCCTCAATAATATATTGCATTTCCAGGGGAGAGACCTGGAAGCAAATAGGGGGTTATGTGCTAGAAGGAGGCTGCTGCTATTACTGGAACGAGGATATTCCAAAAGACCTAATTCAACACAGTAAGGATTTATTTTCTGTATTCCCATGTTTGCCTCTCCTCGGGCCCCAGGTAGCTTTATATAGTAGCTGAGAGTGCTTTTGGTCCTTTGGAGCTCTCACGTCTTCCAGATGGAAAAGACCTTTGGAGAAGGAGAAGCTGGAAGAGATGAACATATAAGGCTTCTCTCAACAGTAAACAGCCAGCCTCGGCAAACCTAGATGGTTTTTATTCCCCCAAAGTACTAGAAATCTTTTATAAATACAAACACAGAGCTGCATGCACCTAGAGCTCTGAGCACAGCATTCTTCACGTATATCCCATCACGTGGCATGGGGCAATGAACATCGTGGAAAAAAAAAAACAAAACAAAAAACCCAACTTTAAACAAGCCAAAAATCTGTCTAGAAGCTGGAGACAGAAAGCTGCGTAAGAACCACGAGCCAGTGAAAACACAGGATTTACCCTTCTGCCTTGTCCCTCACACCTGGGGGTTGCTCAGCCAGCCAGCATCTCATTTCCAGCAGTGGCCAGAAGCGCAGGTGTCTGTGGTTGGTGCAGTGAACCCCACCCCGGGCAGATCTGAGATCACTTCACCTTTCTCCTCGCAAAGACTTTTTCCCAGATCTGTAATCTTCGCTCACCCCGAGCGAGGCGCTGCTGGAGAGCTCGCTGGTGGAACATCCACCCCAGGGACGCAGAAAGCACCCGGTGGGACGGGGCTGGTCCTTCACTGACACGCAGCATCTCTGACCGACTGAGGCTGGGACAGGCGCTGGGCTACCTGGGGGTCTGATCAGCTCCAGACGATGTACACAGCCCCTGGTTCCACCTTAACGTGTGCTGCATTCAGGTTTTTTTTTTGGTTTTGTGTCTTTTTAGGTTTGTTTTTCTCCCCGCCCCCACCCCGTCCTTGCTAACTGGAAGGAGGAAAAACCCTTCTGTTCCTCGGAAGATAATACATTTGTGGGTGGAAAGGAATTGGCTTAAAAATAAAAAGATGGGTGGTATCTGATTTGGCAAATCCGCGCGCCTGAGCTAAAACCCTGCTGTCTGTCACTGCTGGGAATAAATGCATTTGAGGAGATGAAAGCCGAGGGAAAACAGGCCCTTTGCTTATACTAGCGAGTATTTTCAGTAAGTTAAAGGAGGACCTTTCCTACTCACATTTGCATTTGAAATACAAACAGAGACTCGCAGAACTTGTATCAACAGAGAGGTCCCAAGCACAATACCGCAGATGTGAAAGAAGGTGTGTTTATAAACCAGCATTTGGAAACATCTTTCTTACTACTGTTATTCAAACAATAAATCAGCGAGGTTTTACGACGTTTGACTTGGGTTTTGGTGCGGTATTTTCCACTCCTCGTTACTTCACACCGAAGGATCACAGTTTTCAATTATCACAGCTCGGCCATTTCGTTTCTCTCTCCATCTCCCTGCAAGAAAAAGCTGCTGCACCACCCCAGCAGAAATCCCTAATCCCAGCAGAGAAACCTGAAATGGAACCTCGGTCGTTACCTCACTTTCACTTTCAAGCGCAGGAAACTTGAACTCGGCTTTCTGAAAGACTTTGTGACAGTTTCCCCCAAAAGCTGTTCAGACGGAAATATGGGTTAAAGCTGTCACAAGTTCAGTCCAAAATGTTTTCTCTTCTGATGTACTTGATGTATGAATAATCATAGATGAAAAGTGAATAATTCGCAAGGATTTCCTGCTTATTTTTCAAACTGGCATTAATCCCTGTTTAACAGATAACATCTGAGATCAATTGGGAGTCTTGCATATGCAGAACCCAGTGGAAATTTATGTGTAAAGCAGATATTACTTAATATGCATCTCGGTGCAAGAATTCTGATGGTGCTTATCCATCATAGGAGGGGAGCAGTTAGGTCAAATTAACGACTGTTTTACTCTGTGGTTTCTCAAATCCACAGAGATGATTGAGATCCAGTTTAGAAGGAACATAGATCCTGGGGGGCGGGTGGGGGGGGATAAATTAGCAAAGCTTTGTTTTAGCTGACAGATACATTTACCTTAATTTACAGCTTCCTCTTTTTCATGCATTCTGTTTGGGAAACAACAAGCTCCTCTGAGGATGGAAACGCTAAAAAGTACGGAGAATCTATGTGTAAAAGGAAAAAGTGGTACAGATGTAGACTGTGGGCTGAGAGCTATTTATGCAGTATCAGAAGACTAAACCAGACTCTGGCCTGGCCATAAACTAAGCCCACGCCCTAAATGAGGTGCCAAGCCACAAAAAGCATTTGCGTCAACTGGGAATACAAGGAAAAGAAGGACTTCTAATTATAGGGCCTGGAAGCGGAAGCCCAGAGTGATTAGGAGTTTAGGCGCTGCTGTATGTTTATCTGGGAGCTTCCTCTCGCTCGCTCTCAGCCCGGGTTTGATAGATGAGGGTTGGCCTAAAGGGTGGGATTGAAGTTGCTGATGGTACACAGAGTTCTCCACAATCCGAAGGAGACGGAGACGGAATACTAAGGCTTCTGTGGCCTTGTAGGAACAGAACTCTCTTCGGCCAGGCGTCAGCGGGCTAGCCCGAACGGCAAAATTAGAGAGCAGCAAATCTCGGCTGGGTACTTGCTGGAAAATCGAGGAAACCCGAGTAGCCGAAGCATCTCCACCACATCCTATTTATAACACCTATCTAATTGCAGAGTTGTTTATTATACGCATACAAATGAGGTACGCACGATTTCACCTTGGGTTTCAGTTTCCCGAGGAGCTTCTCTTCAAATCACACCATCTTTCCGAGGAACAGAAGGGTTTCTCCGCCTTCCAAAATAATGCCATTCTGTAATTACACACTGAAGAACTCAACACGTCCAAGCTGTGTCGGATTTGTTTTAAAAACATCAAGGGCACAAATGTGAGGGAAGCGGGAATGGAGAAAACACATATTCACAGCCAGGCTTAATTCTGGAATGCAACTCCTACGGTTCCACGCATGCACAGCCCTAGAGAGG
The DNA here is from genome assembly GCA_025345505.1 of Todiramphus chloris collaris. Classification (NCBI taxonomy): domain Eukaryota; kingdom Metazoa; phylum Chordata; class Aves; order Coraciiformes; family Alcedinidae; genus Todiramphus; species Todiramphus chloris. Next base: position 4,616,375 of record JANVCC010000196.1, read on the forward strand.
TTGGGATTCCTAGGGACGGTCACCGTGCAACCACGCTCTTTACGTGAACAGCGACTAGAAGAGCATCAGCAACCTCCCACCTTTGGGTTTTCAGATCTGAGCCCCGATGCCATGCGATGTTAGTATTGCGCTTTGCAGGTTTTCAAACTGGAGGGCCGGAGAGCTCAGCGGGACCGCGCCAACTCCCAGTCGCTCCCGATTCAGTCTGTACGCGCTTCCCTCCGTGCTCCTGCCTTCTGCAGCCTCACTCGCTAGATCTCTAACCCTCCACAGCTCGCGTACGTATCTGGTGAAGATGTGACAAAGTCTATATGGCCCACGGCTTTATGAAACATTATGACCTGACCCATGAACAGTAGCTTTATTTATACACACTTAACCCCTCTCCGAGGCTGATGCTAGTCAAAGTACAGCCAAATATTAGGCTGCTCAGCCCATGGAGACTTCCAACTGTAACACATATGCCACAGCTCGAAAATTTGTTCTCAAAACAGCTTAGCTAAATAAGGAAAATTCGATTGCAACAACAAAATTCACCACAGAATAAACACAAGTACATAAAGATATCAAAAATATTTTAAAGTAAATATTAATAAAAAACACCAAATCAGGAGAAAGAGAAGAAAAATAAAAAAAATATTTTTGGATTAAATAATTACCTATGACTGTACTCTGGCCATCCCCACACTCTGCAACACTTTGGACAATTACAAATTTAATCTGAAGAGGTGGAGCCTGGGTGGATGGATGGGAACCATCAGAGGTTTACCCTGTCCAACAGCTGCCTCAACAGTGTGCTTTACACACTGACAAACTGGTCACCAGTCCCAGACACTGACTGCCTATGGCTGATGGCCAGTAAATACTAAAAACTGTATCAGGGTGGGTTTCTCCCTCCTGAAACTAAAGGAGGAACACCGAGGGCAGCTGAGTAAACGAGGGCAAAAGATCAAAAGGAATAGTCTCCCTTCTCCAAAAGGGACACAAACCCATAGCCAGGACTACTACGGTAGTGTTTGGGGGTCTCTTAGTTGCAGAGATTGCAATAAATATTTTCACTGCTGAAATGCATTAGCAGGGTTCTCTTTTTTCGTTAGAATAAAGAAAATATTACAGAGAAAGGGTAAAACTCCGACCTCCCTGAAGACTACTGAGCTTCTGCTGCAACTTCAAGACAAGAAATGATTTTATAACAACTTCTTATACACTTGGCCATCCTTAATTCAAAAGGAAGTTAATAACTCGCTACCAATGCCTGCTGTGCTATGCTAATAATATCAATATATTTTAGAAGTCATTTTAGATCTATCACGTAACACAGCAGAGCAACTGTACTTAGCGATATCGATACCCAGAGATCAATGTTTACAGGGGTACCCACACATTTCTTCAGTATATTCAGCACTAAATTTGCCTTATTTTGCTCTCAAATATGTCCATTTTTAACATAATGTAAAATTTCTATGAAAAAGTTACTGAAATTTCTGTAAGATGATCATTGTGAAAAGGTGACTGACAAACCATCCTTCAATAAACTGTGCTGTTTTCTGCAGTAGCACAGAAAGCAGCCATGGATTACATTAGATTAGACAACTGTACATTTTAAATGCCTAAAGACACTAAGACTCCAATGTTTCCTTTCTCTTAGAAGCAAGGGGTAGGACACAACAAAAATTACCCAAACTGTTAGAAAAACTAAGGAAACATACTGAAAAAGATCAATGCCCTAAAACCATCATCCTCAAGGCCTCTTATCAAAGCAAGACTTTCTGGTAATAATGAAAAAAAGCTTATCACAGCACATAGATGGCCCTCTTTAGAATACATTTCTTCCACCCAAGTGACTGATGCTGTATTGCACTGATTATACAGCAAACGGGTCCTGCTCAGCCTGCTCCCTGGGACAAACTCCCAGAAAACAAAGAGTGATTTTATTTCAGACTGTTTTTAAACAATACTTATCTAAACCACAGCTATCTGAAATGTAGTGGCCATTTAATAGAGAAATTAAAGGTTGTTTCTGAATTTTCAGTATATCTTAAAGCCTTCCATCTTCAGGTAGGAAATGCTCTAGACTTAGGCGAGTATTTCTATAAAATGAAAATCGGTTTCTGGCAGGGAAGCATTTAAGAAGGAAAAAAAAAAAAAGGAGAATGTACAGAAATGGAATAAAAAGGTACAGAAGAAAACATTGACATTACATTGAAAATTATACATTGAAAAATATATTGAAAATAATCAACATTATTTCATGAAAAGGGCATTCCCACTGATGTCAGCCTGGCTAATCACGATGCTGAGACAATTTGTTTGCTGTCATTCAAAGCCTACTTTGTGTTAAAACAGACTAGATCTTCTTCTGTCTGTCAAGTCCTCTTATTTACACTTTTGCTGCTGTAACATTCCACCGCTGACACTCTCCTCACAAACAAACCATACAGCACTGTGAGCAGGCTACAGATGATGAATTTCTTCTCCCCTTCTGGCCCAGCATACGTGACACAGAGACACAATCTCTGGAACTGCAATTCAGCAAATATGAATACGTTAATTTGAAAACAGTTGTCTTCAAAGGCAACAATTCTGGTTGAAAACCAAAAGTCAAGATAAACAGAGAAATCAAAGACTTATTCTGTCATTAAATAACTACAGGTTGTTCTACTTTAGATGACACATCCAGGAAGATGATGTTCCAGAATGAAATTAATCTTGCAAACTTGAGAAGAAAATTGTAGTCATTATAAAAGTCCAAGCAGAGATGAGGTGGTGGCTGCAGGCACATCAGTACTGCAATAAATTACCTTGTACAGCATTTGCCCCTGGAAAGGACATCTCCAAACCTTAACTCATCTACGTGTTTAATAGAAGGCTAATTGTACACCTTAGCGAGGAAAAACAGAAAGAAAAAAGTTTCTGTTCATCTGCGAGGCGCTATCAATGCTTCCCAACAATCAACTAAGGGATTTTTCTGCCCACTTGCTCTGATCAATGGAAAAAACTTCTGCAGAGACATTCCAATTTAAACCTCTTTAACTATTAACTCAAGGCCACCATCACATTTCAATATAGAACATTTAAATAATCAGAGGAGTTTCAGGTCCGTTAAAGGTGCAGTCAGGCATCCAAAGGGGTATACAGTTTAATCTGTTTTACTGCTGGTCCAACATTAATTTTCTCGTTATTAATGGATGGAAAAGCTGGTTTGTAGCCAAGGAAGCATAATTATTTAAAATTTTAGATGTGTTGCACTTCACAGCTCTCAGCTGCTAAACTGTCAGGAGTGACACTTCTGGAAAGCAGACCATTTATTTAACACATTTAAAAGAAAAAACCCATATATTTAGTAAATAGATTAAAAAAAAGGTGCTGTTTTATGATTCAGTGTCTGAATTGAACATTTTCCCTTTCTGACATTAAAATGACTGTAATTAAACAACAACAAAATCAAACCACAAAAGTGAACTGAATTTGACATGTCGTTTACTGGTTTTGGCAATGGATTAAGAACCAGGGATCCTGTGTAGTATTTGTCTCTGGCACAGAGCTACTGCTGCATGGCCTGGAGTGACAGTGTTTCAATCCTTCAGTTCTCCTAAAATGAGCTTTCAATCCCTAATGTTTAAAGTTTCGAGTTCTTACAGCTCATTTTCAACGTACTTTTTAAGCCATCCTTTTCTAATTGTTGTACCAAAGGCTTTGATTTCTGCTCTTGTTTTCTACACTGTTTGCAAACTTCTCCTGCATCCCCTCTCCCTTGCCCTGCTGGAATTATGCCACCATTCATTCAGTCAACTACCACAGCTTGCAAAGTCTCCACTTGTTCACTGAGAACTCCTTTCTCTCCTCCTTAAGCCTATTTCTTCACAGTCTTTCTTATCACTTTGCCCTTAACTCTGTAAGGATCAAGTCTTACATCCTGTATCTTTCCTGCTTTCTGTAGAGCCTGTCTTGGTCCACAAATACATCCCATTCCAAACTAGCAAGGTAGCTGTATGTACTCACACTGCTCTGTGCAATATATGTAAGTAATTACTTAGGTATATAATAGAATGTATCTCCCCCGTCCCACCGGTTTAAAGCTTGATGCTACTCCCAAATTGAAGGTGTCCTGAGCTACAGCCATGTGTGACTTCATTATTGCACTGTCAGTTTTTTTTTCAGGGCTTGTCTTGAAAAACATTGTGTCTGCTGCTCCCTCTAAAATGCTAAGAAGCCCCGACAGAATCCTGTAGCTAGCAAACACTTCCATGGCTACATTTTAAATGTGAAGAGAAAAGCTTTTATTGAAAAACACTGTCCCAAGAGAAGACCACCACTAAGCTTTTGTAGCAAAATGGCCTTTTCAGTGGCTGTAAGTCTAGTTACTTGCCTTAAACTGTGAACTGAAGCACAGCCTCTACAAACACTTGGAATACAGGATAATTCTCATCTTTCCTGGCTACCCACAGCCACCTACTGGATTTTTTGTAGCTACAGTTCTTGGCAGGGAAGCTTTCCCTCCCCAGCCTAGCTGAGAAACGAGGCACAAACCTCAGAGTAACAGCAACGAGCAAGATCGAAACGCATTCCACAGAGATGTGCAAACTTCGACTCTTCCCCCGATTCCCAAAAGAACTACAAGTAGTAACACATCTGCACGTGTGCCCCCAGGAACAAGGAATAGGAGCGAAGGAATGAGAGCTCTGCCGCTCATCAGCGCTCTAACGCTCCACTCCAGCTCCAAACCGGCTACTCCCAGCGCCACAGCAGAAGGAAAAGTCTGAGACTGGGAGGTCCTGCAAGAAGTTATTGTCTTGTGCTATTACAGTTACTATGCAGCTAGGACTTTTTGAAGGAATTCATGTCACAGGCTGTGCCAAACGCACCGCAGAAGAGAGAAAGGAGAAGGCACGCGCATCTGAACGCAGCCCGCAGCGCCCGGGCTGCCGCCTTCCTTGCTGGGACAGATGTTAGAAACCTCGGGCGCAGAACAGGAGGCTGCGACCCGTTTGGGTTCTGCACTGCCAATTAACACAGGTGAAAAAGAGGAATTCAGACACAGGTACAATTCCCTGTTCTGCCTGCCTCAGTAGCTCGGCCTAACTTCCAAAATTATTCACTATTAGTCTGCGTAGTTTCTGCTTCTACAGAAAGTGGAACTGGAGAGGAAGAAGAGCACTGCAGCTCACACTGAAGACAGGCAGTGTCCTAGCACCCTCTCTGAATAGCAAGGCTCTCAGAATTAGTGGACATAGCTAAAATTAAGGGCTAATTACCCTTTACTCGTTGTGCACATGACATATCTATGTGTTCTCACGTCCCACTTATTCACACACAAGCATCCTTAAGTAACTGGCGTGAAGCTTGCAAAGTACCCTTCTGTGTAGACTAAAAACAACAGCTGAGCCTGTCGGTCCTGTGGAAGTCTGATTTACACAGTTTATCTTCAGCAGAGGATAGCTAGCCTGGCTCTGTTTCTCAGGAGAAGCCAGAAGCTGCTCTCTCCCCGTGTCAGACTATCCCAGCCCAGCGGCACAGAGGAATACATAAACTCAAGGCAAAGCCAGCCGTGTGATCAGTCGCCACACTGGAGAGCTGGCATCGCTCTCCACGCTCGTAAGGAAGGCTGCCAGCTTTAAGAACAAAAATTAACTGTCTCAAATTTCTATAAGGGCTGAAGAGTAAGCATCTCAGTGACCTGGCACAGCGTACTGCCTGGAAAAACGCTACCAGAGTTCAGCTGGAGGCGGGGGATTTCACTTCAGACGCCGAGGTTATTCACCCTAACACCCACTTACAGAACCGCTGCACGAAGCCAGCAGCCAGAACGTGCGGAGATTTCACAGTTTCAGCAAGCACATTCTCTTCTTGCCTCGCTGCCGCTGGCTCCACAACCCTGGCCGGGCAAGGTACACCACTGAAACGCACCCGCTAACTGCAACGGGCAACGATTCCACCTCCTTTTCATGGGAAATTCTCCTTCTGCAACATACGCCAAGGTGTGGACCGGTGTAAAACACAAGTAGGCTGTAAACGCTCTTCTGTCTTACCAAGTTGGTATTGGTTAAAAAAAAAAAACACAACAACAAAAAAAAAGTAAATAAAAAAAAAAAAAAAAAGAAAGAAAAAAGGGAAAGAAAGGCAGGTTGGTGTTGCCTGGGAGGGAAGGCAGCACATCCACACCCAGCACACCTCAGCACACCCTTCCTTTGTGGGACTGCTGCAACCACCGTGATCCTACAGCGTCTCTGTCAGGGCCAGCAAGTGATATAAACCATACCTTCCTCTGCAAGCTAGTAAGGATCTGGCCCTGCCTCCCCTCTACAGGGAGAGGGGAAAGAAACTTATTGACCCATGCACTAGATAAATGAACAGACTATCCATTAACTAGCAAATTGCACAGAATTAAATTATGTTAGAGACAATAAAATGAATACGACTTTAAAGTGTTCATTAAAACTGTCACCAATCATCTAAAATTTAACCTATAAACCACAGCTATCATCCACATATCATACAAAAAGCTTGCCAAAAAACACAATTAACCTGTGCGGCGATCGGTAATTTTGACATACAGTAAATCTGGGGTTTAATTGGAATACCTACAATTGAGTATAAAATATTGTCCTAGGCAGGAAAAGAAACCAGCTAAGTTTGGTCGTATATTTGTCTTAGCTAAAAACTTTGGTGTTGGAGAGCATCTGGGTCTCAGTGACAAAAAGATTAATTAGAAAGTACTTTCTTAGACAACAGATAGAGGTTTTACAATCACAAAATACATTGTTTCCATCTAAAAACCTGACTGCATCAGTATCCTCACAGTTTTTATTGGAATCAAAATCTGGAACATGGAAAGCGAAATCTGTGATTTCTTAGTTACACTCAATACACAATTCAACTTCCTTTGCTCCTTCAGTACCTCCAGGAAAAGGCAGCCTTTGGGTAAAAGGCACATTTATTTGTGTCAAATCTAGTCTAATCAAAAACTCCACTTAACCTAAAAAAGAATATTCATCCTTGTGCTTCATATTTCTCTGAATCCCAGAAAATCCCAGTTTTATGACTCTAAACCATACCAAATAAACAGAATGCATGTGTCAGTTACAACACTGACTCCAAATACTGAGAGGTAAGTTCCTTTTTCAGTGCATCTTCTCAAAAATTCTGTCCCACATGAGCCACATTTTGTGGACAAACGATGCGACTGTAGGCAAGATATTTTTGCCTAAAAAAAATAAACCAATTTGAAAAGGCAGACAGTGAATTACAAAACCAGGGGCTTTGGTTATTTCCAGGCCAGCTGATAACATTTGCTACAGCAAGATGAGCAGCTGGTCTAGACAAAGGCTGAACCAACTGTTTCCTGTCACATTTAACAGCATCATTTAAAGCCTCAGTATGAGGAGGAAGGTGAAAAGAAATTCTGTGTATTCTGTATTAACCCCCCCATCTATTTAACTTTCAAAAGCCAAATAATTTACCATTTCCATGAGCCGAATTTTACAGTTTGTGATGGAATCTGGCTTACAGAAATGGTAAATATAAGGTGAAAACCTACTTGTCTGGAACTGATTTCTGAAACACTGATCTTCCTTCCTTCCTCGTGGATTCTATTTTCTATTGTATTATCTATGGCTGTGCAGAACTTGCACAAGCGTGGACAATAATGCATTTAGCAACTAATATTATTTGTGCTAAAACTGAAAATGTCTATAATCTGCTTTTAAATGGGGTGAAGTAAAGACAATTTACTAAAACTACAGCCCCACAGACTCTAAGATTACTCTTAAAAGCATGTGTAACAACTTCTATTGTAGGAATAGATGAGTATAATTTACACACAAGTTGGTTTTAATTATCACAGATCATAAAGGCCTTTATACCTCAGATCTGTCAAAACGAAGAGAGGAATTCTGTTGGTTTTTACCATGTTAAAAATTCGTAAAAGGATCCTCCCTCCTGGCCTCCTAAAACTGAGATTTTAAGCATGTCCAGTTTGCTACGAGGACTGGAAAGCAGATTCCCTGACACTTGTCAGTTGTGTGATTTACAGACGTTACACTTTGAGAAGCCTCACCAACCGTGGCTCCGTTTCGCATCCGAAGGGACTACCTCTCACCACCCAGAGCGAGCCCCGTCCGACTCGCGGGGCTGAGCCGTAGCGCTCCCTGCCAACATCATAAATGCTGCCATTAAAATATTTGTTTTAATTCTGACCTCAGAGTCACAGCTAATAAACAAGAAAGGCAATGAGAAATTGAAAAACAAACTAAATGCAGCTGTTGGACTGGACGTTTCACAACTGCCTTTAACTGCATCCTTTAATTTCACTGCTATGAATAGAAGCCATACACCACAGCTCGCATGCCAGCGAGTCGACCCAGCAGTATTTGCTTTTTGAGTTCATTTTGCAGTGTTACTCCGTCGTGTAAATTTGCCTGTGTTTTTAGCTTTCCCTTTGAGATGCCATCTGCAAACAATGGCTAATTATTTGCCGGCGGTTTCACATCGGAACACCCGCTAGCAATGGACAGTGTTTGTCTAAGTTTGCCATGATCTTCCTCACACACAGGAGGGACAGTAGTTTTTGCTGTGTGCAGTACGTGTTTGGATGTGTCAGTCCAGAGCCCATTTAAACATATCCAGTGACCAGGAGATTCAGGTGTTAGAAATGGCATTTAGAAACTCCTTAGAAAAGCATTAGAAAAATCACACCAAAGAACTACACAGGAGTGGAATATGAGGCTTACGCTGTTCTGTGGACTTCCCCAAACTTACTTCTACATTTTCAAAACCAAAAGTTTTATTATTTTAATATGTCTTTCTAACAATCAAGGAAAATAACTCTGCAGAATGCACAGGATAACAAATACTAATTAGATAATCAGGAACCTGAACACAAAAGAAATACACTTAGAAAAGGGGAAAAAAAAAGAGGCCACATCCTTCTAAAATTCTAGATACAAATAAAGAATCAGATGATTAAAAATTAGGACAGTAAGAAAGCCAGAATTTCCAATTTATGCTGGAATGTATTCCTTGACTATAGAGGAAAATGCCGATAATTATATTTTGCAAAAGAATACAGCACACACTGGTGGGTTTTTTCAGATATCTACCATCCTCCTCTTCTCAGTTTCCTGCTGAAAAGATCAGAACTACCACCTCAGAGCCCACAAAACTAAACCCTCTGTTTCTTTCACGCGTGGGGGGCGTATTTTCATTTTGAAAAAAGTTTAAAAATCAATAACCATTCATTTCAAACACGGAAATCCAACTTGCAAAGAATATATACCTCTAGAACTTTCAATTGAAATGTCTGACAAAATAAAAAAAATAAAGACAGGAAGCAGAGCTGATGCTCCCCAAAGCACACCGAGGTCTTCATTCTCAGTGCCATCGGGGTATCGCATCTGTAACTTTGCTCGAGTCTCAAGACCTTACATGAAAGTAAACCAGTGACTGCTTTGGACCAATATTAAAAGGACTAACAATAAAGCAAAGCCTTTGAATGAAGCCGTGCGCAGACGTTTCCATAACAGATCACGCCAGAGCTCTGTGTAGCCCAGTGCATTTATTGCCTTTAACAACAGCAATCATCTCCGTGTCTGCGATGGAAGAAGGAACAAAGTGAATTAGTTTTAATAGACTACGGCTGACATCAGAATTGGTGAGGTTTTTTCCTCCTTTCTAAATCACAGCCTCTAATAATACAACATAATGAAAAACGAGGATATTTGTACGGTTCCTTCAGTCTCCAGTCTAGACACTCACTAGTTTAGACTAATCCAGTTTACCATTGAGCAACTGATTCTAATTGGTAACATTTAATCCTTTCCCTTCCCTCTCCCCATTTCCTCTCCCCATTTCAGGCCCTGCGTACACTTACAGTTCCTGGCAGACTATCATCAACACGTTAAAAGCTTGGAGGCTGTTCTGTAAACATCGTAATTTAAGTAACCCCCTACAGGGTATTCCTTCCTTTTGTGAACTTCCAAAATTTAGTCCAGGGCACCTTCAGCCAGGGTTCATATAACAAAGTCCTGTCCATTTACAATTTGGAGCAGGCAGGATTCTTCTGTGATCCTGTGACTATGACATTCTGCAAACGACTTGTACCTAGCTTTATTATATAAGCATATAAATAAAGAGATATTATATGTAAATATATATATAAAAATATTATATACATATAAAAGTTTAATTACAAATTCTTGCATGACATTGACAGAAAAGAAATCTTAGTTATTAAGAAAATATTTACCAAATTTTTTATCCTGGCTACATTTTTATTATGAGAAAAATGCAACCACAATAAATGCAGACCTTAGTGTCTACACTGCTGGTTTATATTAGCGAACAGAAAATTGTTACCGGTCGGTCAATTGTTACTGATTGTACCCAATACTGACATTTCTAAACATCTTATATTTATAGCAGGGAAAAGGTCAAATCACCACTGCAAGGAGCTGTGGACAGCTATATTGTCCTTTAAACCACAGCAACAGCCCCCACGTGTTCATCAAAGAAAAGAAATCACGCAGGTGACATTACCTGCAACGCAGGGGAGCCAACAGCACCCTAGATTATTTTTCTGTGGCCAAGGTGCATTGACTGTAATATTATTATTCCTGAATCCTTGGTATCACGATTTTCTTCAGAAATAAAAAAAAACAAAACAGGAAAAATATGATTTGTAGGTTTGGGAGCATATCAACAGAGATAAAGACTGAAAAGTTACTCTAAATTACCTACTGTGGATTAGTAAACAGCACTGATTTTTTGTCTGGGTACTCTGTCCACAGTAAGCTGGCCTTCGATTCATCCAAAACTGAATATTCAAGCCAAAATTAATCAAATCACTGTAATGCTAAGTAAAAGCATCCACACAAAAGCCTAATGGGATTTTCATTAAATAAGTGAATTAAAGTAACTGTTCTTGGAGTCTCTTTGTAAGTATAAGCCTCTTGTTTCCACTACATCGAGGTACATGGCAGGGGTACATCCATACAGCCCCCAGTCTATTAATATTACTTCACTTCCTTGTATTATTATTATTATTACTACTATTAACTTGAAAAGTTTTAATAAAAAGGCTTAAAGTCTTCCTAAAAGTCAGAAGCTGCCTTCCTTTGTTCCGAAGTGGAGGAGCAGCCACGGTGCTCTGAACTCTGTCTACAGCAGCTGCTTTGCTGGGTGTTCAGATCTGCACTAAACATTCCGGGGCCGCGGGTCCCGTCCCCCACCACGCTCTCTGTACGCCCAAGAGATGCGACTCGCAGGGGATCCTTCTCCGTGAGGCTGAAGAAATAGAATTCCTCTCCCAGTTAGCTATAAACCAGTGCTGTAATCAGAAGACATCCAGTGCCTGCCATTCAGAAGCGCTCAGCCTACAGTCTATCAGGCACAGCCCCCTGCAGAATCCATCCAGCTCGTTGGCGTGAAGGATTCTGCTGGCAGGAGCCCACTGCTGGTCATCACCTGCACTGGGGCCCCACCGCTCCTTGCTCTGACACCCAGGGAGCCTGCCCCGTGCCGGGTGCCAGTGTCGCCTCTGGGCAAGGGGCTGCAGTAAAAACCAAATAAACCCCATGTGCAGGCACTGCTTGGTAAACGAAGCTACTGCAAAAGCAAATCCCTTTTTCCTTTCAAGGCGCAGCGCCTCTTCCCCGGCACTGCCAAACTCTCACTGTGGCATTTATTGAATGTCTCCAATATTGGACGGATGGCTAAAAAGCCAAACCCGAGTGCTTCAGAGAGGAGGGAGCTTCTCTTCGTGCAAGTCACAAAAGCAGCCATCAGGCACATCAGGCATTACATAAATAAATCATTATTTTTGCCATACAATAAAGGGCATAGAAAACCTGTGACAGTTTCCTATGGAAGAAAATGAGATGTGAAATGCTTATATTCTGGCAATTAAAAAAAAAAAAAAAAAGAAAAAAGAAAACAAGGAACAGTGCCAAGTCACCTGAACTTGAAACTGGGAATTGGATTTATTAAGCGCGCTTCCAAAAACAGACCAAGAATGTTCTACAGGAAGTGTGCCCGCTGGCCAGAAGAAACATTGCCACCAAAGCTGACAACACGGCTGGCAAAGAGAAGGGATTAAGGAGGCTCACATCATAATTTTTATTCTTACCACTAGAATAAGGACCCGGTTAGTGTTTCCTGTCTGCTTCCCAGAGAGCCCATCAGCGGCAGAAGGCAAAGGAGGACTAGCTCTTTTTCACTTTTATCGAACTACTACGTATCTGAATGTTAAATGTTAAGCAGAGAGGCAATAACAACAAACGCAGGGACCCAGCTTTCAGAAGTTCTGCAGGACTGAGGGATTTTGCAGATGAGAAGCCTGGCCAGAGGTTTTCAGCTGGAGCACTAACGCTGCCCTCCCCTTCCCTCTGCTCCCCAGAACCCAGCAACCCGCTCCCCACAATAACCCATCACAGCTGCTTTGCAAAACTAAGATTTGATGTACGCAGGAGAAAACCCAGAGAAAACCTAAACTACCCGGAACTGCACTTCTTCTACTTTAGGTTTTTATTTTGGTTTGGGTTTTTTTCCTACTATTAAACATGATTTGCTGCATGTCTTAGACCGAGACTTTTAAAGTCTCCCTAAGATCAACCGACGCAGAAGCTTTTATTAACATAAGGCTCTGGAGGAGGTATACAGGGACATGCTAGGTAGCATCAAAAAAAAAACAACCCCCAAACTACGGTTCCCCCTAAGCATAGACAAAAATGGTACTTCAAGTTTGGTATTTTATTATTTACCCAGATTTTCAGAGTCGCTGTAGATCTGATACAAAAAAAAAAAAAGCAAGGCAACTGTATGCCAAGTTTCTTCTGTCTTTGAATACCTCAAAAACAGGAAAGAAAATAATTCAATAGATTTGCCTTGAATTTAAACAAAAAAAGAGATGTAATGCCAGCAAAAGTCACCATAGAAATGCCTACAGGACACGCTACAGTGCTGTTTGGAAACACCCCAGCTTGTTCCCTGACGATCTTTGCCTGGGACTGCAGCTACAGCGAAAGGCTGGGCACTGCACGCTCTCCTTGCAGCTAACCCGGCTCGGAACTCCACACACAGCATTTACCTCCCTGGGAATTAAAAACAGCCCCAAAGCCTCAAAACCAAAGCAAAACAAACTAACAACAGCAACAAAGACAGACTCCCCATCAGCAAGAGTCCTGCCATCGTTTGCAACAGACCTTCAAGCAGGCCCAGAACAACTCCATATATTTTGGACAGAGCAAGTGCAGTGAAGTATTTCTTCTTGGTTTCAAAATGAAGGATTAAAGAAAAATATGACTGTCATTTACTGACATTAATGAGACTCCTTCCTTCCCACTGGATTGTTTTCTGCTAATCTTGCAATGAAGCAATATATTTCACCTTCCCAGAAGCTATTCTCATAACGACGCCCATAAATTCTGCGATGTTATCACAATTAACTTACCCCTAGCAAGCTCCTGGCTCCCTATGAAAATACAATCGGCAGGAACACCCCAAAACCTTATCCTACTGGCAACGGATACATTTTACATACAGCTCCAAGTGGCCGTAGCTCTGCTCTACTGGTTCATTGCACAGAACTCACACACATCCCTCTCCCATATCCACTGACTCGCAGTGGTTTCCAGTGGCACTGGTGCCCTTGGTTTGGCTTGGTTTATTTCTCAAATACCACCCTGTCAGTTTTTAGAGACCTGAATACCTGCGGAGCTCCTGGGCCCTGGGAATGAAATTAAGCTCTTTGGTCACCTGTCGAGAGTAAACCAGTTCAGTGGAACAGACGAGTGTTCTCTGTTGGCCTTTACAGCCAAAGTTTGGAGCTGCCATGTTCTAGCTGGAAACGCAGAGTAGAAGTGGTTTCCACTCCAACCAGCCAATAGATGAAGCCAGCATCAAAAGCCACCTCAGCCTGATCAGCTTGATTGGCCATACACCACTACACAATGGATTAAGATGATGTTACAGTGCTGGCTTCAAACAGAAATCTGCCTTGATGTTAAATAAAGAACACCGAATCCTGTGTTAAGTGCTGCTTTCATACTGTAAGCAGCTGAGGTAATAGCTTTCAACTGTTCTGATACTGCTGTACCCAGAGCACGTGGTACGAGTCAATACCTCGCTGCGAATCATCCCTCCTGCACATACCTCATAACGTACACAATCTGCAATTAGTGGAAAATAACACCAATTAGAAGCAGCATTTTGCCATTAAGTCTCTTACTGCACCATTAGAGCTAAGGTGAGAGTTTGCTGTCTCCTACGTAAGAATTGTCATTTTAGTACCTAAGCAAATCAAAAGAACTAGATTATGACACAAGTAAGCCAGTAATATGCAATTTAAAAAATAACAAGTTAATTTGCTTTTGCATAAAAATTATCCCCTTTAAATTTATACAATCATAAAATCGTCTTAAGGAGGCATTTAATTGGTATCTATAAAGCACTCTAATTTATGCAGCTGTATGTATTTCACTTCATTAGCATTGCTGAACTTATTATTCAGTTCTCTTAAGTATCAGAAGTCAGCCAGATGAGAATACAGTTTTTATCTCAAAGACTCACAGTAAGAAGTGCTGTGAACTGCTCGCCACTATTAAAGAGTTCTGACATAACAGATGGGATGTCAGAAAAAGAGCAGCTGGTCAGTAACTAAAAAGATAGGTGACAGACACTTAGTTTTATTCTTTGAAATGTGACTTCACCCTCAAGATCTCCATGGCATTTGTTACAGTTAAGAAACTGTGAATTTGGGCAAGTGGAAGCTGTTGATTCACTGTCCATTTCCCCGAGAACTACTGCAATCAACAAAAGCCTTCTTATTTTTGCTGTCTATAGATGAAGTGGCAAATACATTCATTGTCAAATTAGTAAGACTTATTAACAGACATGGCTTGTAGTGATCTCTGCTTCTTGCAGTCATTCTTATTTGTGAAGAGAAAGAAAAGGAATAAATACTTCAGAGGAGTTTCTTACAAGTATTTTCAGATTATGGTGATTTTAGTCAGGAGAGAGGGTAGCATCGCAAACTCTTCGTCAACATACAGGTAGTGTGAGCTACTTTAAGAAACAGTGTCAGTGAAATGATCCATTCCATTTTCATATTTATGGAGGAGTTCAATTTAATACACGTGCTGATCCTCTGGATACCCAAACATCTGCATTCCTGGCTGGCAGGATACCCAACAGAAAAGAATACCTTAGTAGCTCTGCTACGTTCACAGTGGCAGACTGAATCTTGTCACGCACACCACAGTGTGACTGTTGCTTAAGTGTGAAATTTCCAGACCAGACAAATGAACCAGTGTATTCAACACTCAGCAGGTTCAGAGTCCCAGCAGCAGTGAGCAGATACTTGCAGGTATCACAACGGTATCCGCAAGTCCTCCAAGGCAATGGAACACACACCTAGGATATTTTCCTGCCTTCATCTCGTTTACAGCTATCCCATTAAAACAGTAAAATAACTTACCACTTGGGTTAAAAGCCATGCAGCAAATGGGCTTTTCATGAGCAGGGAAGTGGGCCACGATACCGTCACTGTCGGAGTCCTCGCTGACAAGGACCTGCACAATATAAAGAGAGACAAAGGAAGGTCAAGAATTAAAAACACACCAAAAAGAAAATACCAACTCCCTTATAGGGGAATTGTTTTGCAAGATATACACAGTGGTATGAATTAGAAATATAAATAAAACAAACAATCTTCTAATTTTTTTTCAGATAAAGTGACATGAGAGACGTTCAACCTGTTATGCACTTTATACACTTTATACCTGGATTCCCTATTTATTTATCCTATTCAAATAAGGCAAAAATGGAAAAACATTCCTGTTTAGCTACATAAAGTATTAAGGGCTGCACAGCAGCTTATCACAAAAGCAGTCCCTTTGCAGTGCACCAGGAAGCTACATTGAAGGTCTCCACTGCTGCTGGCTGCAGAGAGGGTTGTGACCTCTCCGTATGGCTATAATCAAGAGGTCCTATTCCTCAGATTTGTGACAGGAGCAATCCTGCTCCTTCAGCTCTCCCATGGCCAGGAGCTCCCACTCCACCGGTGGGCAGCAGAACACGCTTGGACTAACGTAGGGAGAATCGGGGCGATGGCACTGCAGAGCACAACACCACATCATTTTCTCTAAGCAATAACAAAAATCACATAATCAAAGAAAAACAAGAGGTAGCACAGTGGTTTGGTTTGGTTTCAAAAAGAAGGGGATATTTCACCATTACATAAGTCAGAATTTTCTTTGGGAGGATTTAAAGTGTAGGTGGCAAACAAGTGGACAAATGGACCAAAACCCCACTCCAACAAAGTGGATTTGCTTTCCACCAGCTGCAGAGTTGTAGTTTGCATCCTCTTAATACCTGAAGTATCTGGATTTCCAAGCGACACAAAAAACTCTAAGGACCAGCAGCGTGGACGAAAGCAGTGCACTGAGCAGTGCAGAGCTAGCAACAATTCTCTCCAGCTTAAAATTGCCTCAATGACATTAAACCACAGTATTACAAATGTTGTTAATCAAAACCCCTTTAAAAAATGCACTGTTGTAAAATATCTGCTTGTGAACAAAAAAGGAATTAAAAGGTAGGAAAGTTTTCGTGATGGAGGGAAATTAAGGAGAAAAGGAAATCTCTGGACTGAGATCTCTGCTGCGCAACATCTTCTGGAGAAAGGGACAACGGATAAGATTTCATTTTTTTAAACAGAAGTTGACAAAACTACTTGGGCCAGTCAAAACTGAAGCTGGCTGTGAAGATACCAAAGGACCTCCAGAAGAACACGGGGTTACCAATGTCTAATTGTATGAAAAGAAAAATACATTCTTAGCTTTATAGAAGAGAACCAAAAGGTGTGGAGACAAAGCATAGGCAAGAGCTGTGAAAGTGCTTTATTCCTTGGTTACATCATGTTAGAGACTACATTAAGAAAGATTTGTCAGAAAGGGACTTATTAGAAGGGTTTCTGTGGTGAGCAAAAACCACCTCCTTAACAAGACAGTGCAAAATCCCCCATTCTGAGTTCAGAATAATTTGTCTGCTGCTTCCAAAATAATCTCAAAGGTTTGTAATACTTCCTATTCCTAAACAGATATCAGAATAATTTGAAGATATTTTTATGCTTCAAAAAGAGAAATCATCTTTAAATGTTTAAAGAAGTCACGTAATATGGATGAAGAGGCCTGCGCCTGACTGACTTTGAATGTTCCAATTACTTGGCACTGTCACATAAGCACAATTATGGTTTTGCTTTCCGTTGTCAGCATTTCGTGCTTATTCCAGAACCACTAACCAAAGGGTCTGGAGATCTTCCTAAGAGCTTTTCAAAGAAACACTGTTCTTTCCTCAGCCTGTATAAACGGCACTAAAAACTCCTATACATCATCTTTTCACAGCTTCCACTTTTAGGTAACTTGAGAGGAAAATGTTTAGGGTAAGACTAATTAAAGATACATGATAATGATAAAGTAACACGAGAAACGAGAAATAGGTTTTATTAAATCCAGTTTGTTAAATGCCAAGATTTAATTCTAGAAACCTGGAGGTATCAACAGATTCTAAACCATGGCTAAAAACAGTTCTACAGCCTATTTCACACGCATCATCTTCTCCAGCCAGTAAACTGGATTCATTCAGCATGGTTGGGGTGTTTTCGTTTGGGTATTTTTATTTGTTTGGTTGGAGTTGGGGTTTTTTTGTTTGTTTTGGTTTGGTTGGTTGGGGTTTTTTTTGTTTTGCTTTGGTTGGTTGGTTTTTTGTTTGTTTTTGTTTGTTTTAAAGAAAAAAACCCAAAGCAAACAACTAATCATAAATGCAGCACTGTTATGACCCCTACAACACATGACCCCTATGCAACACACAAGGAACACTCTGGATCATAAGACGGCCTTGGAATAGTTTTCCCCTGGAAATAGGATCCAAAGCAAAAATTTCACCCCATTAGAAACTGTGAAGCACCTCAGACATGGCCAATTGGAGAGCACAGAATAGCCCAAATCTATTCTCTGCATGCTATGCTAACTGCTTCCCTGATTTAGAATGTGGTGGGGTTTTTTTCCTTAATCACTGCTTAAAATCATCTTCACAAAACACCCCCTGTGTTTAGTCTAAAAGGAGTTCTTAAAAATCTTCCCTTTTCACTGTGGAAACTGCTTTTTCAGGTGTGGCAAACCAGTCCTTATTGCGCCTGTTACACAATTCCATTGTTGTGATCGAAACAGAAGGAACACCAACTTATCGACACAACGCCCAACGGAGAAAGAAAGAAAGAAAAGCCACTGTGAGCCTGTGAATCCCGACAACCTTCGCCTGCCACCGAGCCTGGCACATGCAAAGCTTCCCAGATAGGAAGGCAGTGGAGGAAAAAAAAAGAAGTAAATCAAAGGAATGACAGTAGTTGACTTCACTACACTTCCAACGAGAGAAAAGCCTCTTTGCAAGTGTCCCTTCCAAAGCCTGCCACAAAAAAAAAGACTGGCTCACATCTCACGTGCCAATGTAGAGCTCACACAGCTCTAAAAATCATAGTATCATCTTCACCAGTGTATATAACATGAGAAAGATAAATTTCTGCTGATATAACCCAAGATGTGTTGGAGATCTTTAACTGGCTGTAACCGCCTCGGTACAAGAGGGCTTGTATTTGGACAGATAACCAGCACAGATTTCATGCAGACAAGGATGAAGACCAGAGCTGCACAGTTATGAAGAACTATTCGAGGCCTCTGTCACGCAGGCTGCACAGCTTTTGGAAAGCCCTTCTTGCAAAGGCTGAAGTAGAAGACACTATCTGCAAAGGTGCTGGAGAGAACGCTGTCCGTAGGCTAATAAATGGCATATTAAATCAATATTGACGTTGCACAACTGGTTCCTTTTGGCCAATTTATGGTTTCTTGCCACTGAAAAGAGCAGAGCTGGAAATCTTTCTTGGAAGTTAAAGTAAATTGCCCAATAACACATGCAAGTGCTGTCAAAAAGCTCAAAGGAAGCAGCTCACTCAGCCTCCCGATGCACAGAGCATACAAAGTCCACAGGAATCCTGAGGCTGCAGTTTTTTCCATCCCAAATAGGTTTCATTCTCCAAGGTAGTGGCCTCTAACCACTACACTATTAAAAGACCTTACAAAGTCTCTCATTGAGAAAGTTTCATAAATCTTGGCATTACTCTTATAATTGCATAGTTGCCGAGGTTCCCAAGGATGCTCAACTATCTTCCTCGCAGAGTCCCCCGCCATCACAAACACCATTTTAAGAAAACCACCCAAAAAGAAAGAAACACTGAGGCTCTTCTACCAGACAGCCCTTGTAACCAGCACTCAGCCTATTCCTGATGCCCAAACAGTCTCTCTCTTCTCACGAGACCTGCAGCAGGACTCTCAGAGAAGCTGCCCAGCTAGCAGAGCCCAGAACTGGACGCGCTGAGCGGACGCCGCAGCTCTCCCAAGCCAGCTCTGTTAAAGTTCAACAGAACACTGCGGTTGACGGATGGTGAATCAAGTCCTCTTTATCGTGCTCTAAAAGAGAAACAGACAACACACCTAAGGGATCATTACATTTATTATCGGAAAATAGTGTTTGCTTTGAGGGCAAGAGATAGCTGAAGCCGAAGCTTTCTTCTCCTAGGCCATATTTTTCTTCATTCGTTGTGTTTTCCATACTGCTGAACAGAAGCCACTAGTAATTATGACTTCAATTATTTTAATCTTTAGAGGCAAATTACACCACTTATCCCAGTGGAGACATGTTTTTAAATAAAACATGAAAGTAACACAAATAAAAATGGACACAAATCTAATCAAGCAGGTTCTACTCTTAATAAAGTTAAGAAAGAATAATCCCATCATCATCATAAAAAATAGGTTTGGCAATATTTGTGAGTATGAATATTATATAATAACAGCTCTTTGCAATGTATACTTATTAAGGCCTCCACTGATTAAACAGCTGAAGTTAGGGCAGCGTCCGCTCTAGTTTGTACGCACAAAAACCAGCCCCCTCCCCAGTCAGCCTCCCCCAACTTATAGCTGAGGTCAAACATCAGTGGAAAAGGGCTAAAAGTGATAAATCTGTGGCATTAACTACTGCACTCCTTTTAATAGAATCCAGCATAAACTCAAAACAGCCTTGTGCTCAGCCTGAACCATTTATCTGAGACAAAAATGTCTTCTTGACAAAAAACAGATCTCCTTTAATAAAAGTAAGGCAGACAGTATTATGCTCTGAGGGAATCCTGTTGCTCTTTTTATATTTATATATAAAAAGAATTCTTCTGTAATACACGTAGATATAAAGACCGAAGGAAACTGATGCCAAATATACGGGCACATCAAATTAGCCTTTGTGAAAGCTGCTCTTAGAAATGAAATGTGTTAATGACCAGTGGAATTACACGTGTAGTCCAAGTTTTATTATTGAATACTCTTTCTTCTTTTAGCTTCTTTTTAGCTTCTTTTTGCTTTAGACCAAAGTTTCACAACAATCCCTGCTCCCGATAAGCATCTTTATTTGGTTCAATTGTTATCAACTTCTTCCCAAACGAAAATGAACTTTTGAAACTGCAGTCTTTTTTTCCTGAAAATTCCTCTTTAACACAATAAAAAGTTAATAGGGAACAGGAAAAAAAAAAAAAAGCACCAATTGCATTTTAAAACATCAAAAGTTCAACATGTTATCTTATTTTTGTAAGTTCTTTTCAAAATATTTCCTCATATTTTCATGTGTTTTGGATGATCTGGGAAAGCAACACGGCGATCTCTCATCAATCACCTCGCTCTAGCAAAAGCACCGAGAATCAAGTTTTGGATTTTTAAACGGCCACATATTTCTCTGTCAACTAAATGTTAGATGTTTAACAGATTTACATTCAGTCACAAAACTGGCGACTTTTGAGAGAGGTCATTATTGCAGCCTCCACGTGGGTGGCCTAGCTGATGAATTAATTAAGCATACAGAAACAAAGGTCAAAAGAAAATAATTTTTCTTTAAAACTCGAGCCACTAAACTCTTACACATTTAATTCCAATTACTGAAGAAGAGGACATCTGTACAGCTTTAGTTTTATCCATTTCAACTAATTAACAGATTCAAATAAATAGTCATTACCTCTAACTGAAAAGTTTGCTAACACTTCATTAGAAGGAAGTTTAAACAAGCACACAGCCTTGTTAACATATTTTGGTTTACCACAAAGTTACTTGGGCATCTCGCTAATTATTTTTGCTCCCTTTACAAATATATCATGACAGCCAACTTCAATAATTCCACATTCCTTTGCATTTATTTAATTACTTCATAATTCAGATTTTCTTAAAGTACCAACAATCCTGAAAGTAGGGGCTATCGTGTGACAACTGCTGGCTGCGAGAGTTTTCTACAGTATCTACATTCATAAGGTTTATTAATAATATTTTCCCTACAGATTTAATCCTGAAAAATGACATCAGAAGATTTCTTTGGGTATTAAGTGTGTATTTTTCAGTGGTGAGCTGGCATTTCAGCCTCTGCCACGGTTGCACAGTCCATTTCATGAAATGCACTGAGTGCCACTTCACGTCCTTTACATTGGATACCTTTGAAACGGCAGCTACAATAAAACATTAGTGAAAAATTACAGCTGTAGTTGGTCTGTCTGGCTTACAAAACATGCTCCTTAATTACCCTACTAGCAAACGATCCTGGATGTTCGTACACAAGCACAGAGGAGCTCGCTTCATCTTCAGAACCTGCGCTGCTATGCTCAAAGTAAGAGGACAGGCATCATTACTTTGCACTTATAGATACTAAAAAAAACCCTGCTCCCCCACAGGAAAAAGTGTTTATTTCTCCTTCAAAAGGACATGCTTGCTTGCCTTACATTTACTGTCATCATCTTTCATTTTCTTTCTCTTTTTCAAACAGATCTCCTCCTTTTTAAACTATATGTTATCCTCATGGTGTATTTTACTACTTGAAAATTGTTTTCATTGCAAGACCCGAATCCTTAGTTAGGCTGTGCAGGTAAACAGAAATCTTTATTGACCTGAAGGAAGTGAGGTATTCCTTTTACATTAGTAATCTGCAGAGGGTAAGAAAATAGCTCACTTCTCCTTCTGAGATTCCCCCCATTTACACGGAGGCTGCTCACCTCTGAAACCAGGCACGCATGAATATATTTACAGAGCTGCCCAATCTCTGATGGAAGGGATGCAAGGCTTTCGAACTGTTAATTCAGTCCGGAAAAGCCTCGGTAGGCATTACTAATTCTTGTGGTTTCCCAGTCTGTTTAGGAAGAGTGATGCTAGTAATGGGCAGAGTCACCCAGCAGCATCCCCATCCAGCAGAAAGGAAATGCTCCAAAGCTGGCCCTTTCATCACGGAGGAAGCAGGAATGCCACTAATTGTTTCTTTGCACCCACCTAGACCTCTTATTTCCCACCTGGCATCTGAAAACTGGGCTGCTAAACCAGTAACTTGAGAAAAATCACTGCTGCACAGCATCAAGAAAGCACAGAGGAAGCCACAGAAGGTACTGGCTGCGCCCTGCGCTCGTCACTCAGCTCAGTCCCTCTTCTACTGCAAGCAAAGTGTCTGGCATGACATAGTTGGGGTGACTACTGCCAGCAAACCAATTGGCTACCATTTCAGAAATTAATACAGCGAGGAAGAACCGACGGAGCTCAGCCAGCCCGGTTTGAAATCGGCACGAAGCTCAAGCATGAATTCGTGCCACAGCCTGGGAGCAATTGCGTTCAGTTCAGTGAGGTTCCTCACATCAGTTAAAGGTCACACTTGCTAAAATGCTTTCCTCAAGTTTCACTCAATTACACCGTAAAAAGCCAGCCAGGGCTACCCAGCTAGCACTACCCAGCTAGCACTACCCAGCTAGCAAGAGTAGGTGCCATCTCAACTAGCAAGGCGCTTCTGGCAGGCTCGCCAGCCTCTGCCAGCACCCAAGGACAGGGTCCCTGGCAGGCTCCTTGGGACAGGGTGATTCACACAACTGCCCACAGCCAACCGAGGCTGCGTGGCCAACAACTCAGGTTCCCACGTGGCAGTGGAAATACAGCTGGAGTGCTGGAGAAGAACTCCGTGGGGACTGCGAGCAGCCGGGATGCTCCTCACAGGAGGAGGCTCTTCACTGTGGCAGTCCTGAATGACAGTCTTTAGACCATGTATAAAGTGTGTTGGTTTTTAATCAACTCTCCTTTTGCTATATAAACATTAATATAAGCAAAAGACTGTGAAAAAGTCTTCTGTGCCACAAAAATCTATCAATGTAAAAGAAAGTTAATGTTTTTCTCTGGGGAAAAAAAAAGATATAATGCTAATTCTGAAAGCAAGTCTCAGCACCAAAAATAAATTATTCATTCAGTAGCATATTAAAACTTCAGATCACAAAAATATGAATGCAAGACATACAATTAGGGCATCTAACTTAGAGCCTCTTTCCCTAGAGATTCAAGGCAAAAATTACTTGAATACAACTGGTGGCTTATTTATGTTCCAGCAGCAGTATTTGGACAAGGCAAGCATTATCATTTTTACAACTACTTTTCCATAGTGCCCTTTAGGCTTGATAGCTCCCTACTATTGTTAGGGTCAGAGGACAAGTTCATAAAACCTCTAAATCATACGTAACTAGAATTAAAAACCTAAAATCTATCATTGTTTCTTCCCCTAGGCCTATGCAAAAGAATCAAACACAGACAGTGACCATCAGAAATAATGACTGCATTAAACGAGGCTTCATGAGAAATTTATGAAGCAAAAAAGATCTTTTCCCCCCCCCCCAGCAGTATACAAAGATCCAAAAAGAGTTTTTTTTTCCTCTGTAAACCAAACCAAAATGCAATGGTCAACAGACATTTTAACACCTGATTCTAAGGTGTTAAGTGGAATAAATGCTTTCTTCCCCCCCCTTTTTTTTTTTTCCTTTTCCTTTTCTTTTAATTTTTCAAGATACAACCTATAGGTTGGATTATTATAATGTTATATGAACAATCCCCTTTCAGTGTCACACTACTTGCACAAGTACTTCCAAAACTAATTCTCAGAAAGTACCACAGCTCCAACAGCCTGCTGGGGTTTTTGGTTGGTTGGTTTGTTTTCAAGTAAAGCATTTTACTTCCCACTCAGGTAAGAAAAGAAAATAGCTTGACTACTGATTTGTCATGAATACCTTACTAACTTACCTGCAATGCGAATCCTAAAGATGGGGGAAACAAGAGAAAAGAAACTGCAGTTTCTTTTTTAAATTCAATAAATGTGAATGTTAGGAAACAAACCAAAAAACTCTTACAAGTTTTTCATTAAGCTACAGCGTAATGAAGTGTCTGGGAGTCCTGCAGACACACCAGTACCAGGAGCAGACACTTCAAAAATGAAATGAAACTAGCAAACCAGGCACGGGTATCTTCTGCCACACAGTACAACACACCAGTTTCAAGTTTGCGTGATAATGGTGTGGAGTTTTCAAGAAATGATTTTGCCTGGCTCACTGTACTGTAGGACATTAATAAAATAGTACCTGTGCCTCACAGAACAGCATCCTGCTCGATTGCATTTTAGTTCTGAAACCCCTGTAAAATGATAAGCTTTCATACTTAACATCCATCTTCACCCCTCATCTCTTTTTCAACTGGGAATTCAACAATTCACCGTATTTCTAGACCATCGATTTTTCAAGCCACGCTCTGTATTAGTAAATATGATCAGACTACACACACATTTCAACTGCTCAGCATAAATCAGTGTCAATTATGAACAAGTGTCAGAGAGACAAAATGTGACACTTCACACTTGATGTTGTCAAAGTGTCACATAAATATCCTCTAAGGACAATATATATATTGGCTTAATTTCAGTCCCAAACAGGACTTCATCACAGCTGCGTGTGCCTGTAAAGGTTTTTTAACCTGGCAAAACCCCAATCTATTTTTTCATTTTCAAAAGCATAAAAATACATTTTGCTGAGATTTTTCAAAGAGAAACGCACGCTCTGTTGCTGTGCAGACTCCATTACCTGTCCCTCTGCCACTGTCTCTGTATCAATGATAGTGATGATTCCAGGCACCAGAGGACTTCGGCGAATGTTGCTATGAGCTAAAATTTCTTCTTCAGTTGCTCCCGAAGGCAGCGTCCCTGTCAGCTGTGTAACTACTTTCCCAACCATTGTAAGTCCAGTCTTTATCGTCTATAAAAAGAAAAGAGAACCAGTAAATAATGTTTAGGGCTGTTTTGTGGATCTACCTTGAATTTTTTCTCAACAGAGTTAATATAGCTAGACTGTATACACCAGAAGCACACAAACCCAGTGTTTTTGTAAGCGATCCAAAGCTGCAAAAGGCTGTCTGTAACAGAAAGGATGCTAATTTTTTTCAAGCTCTATCAGTTTGAAGTATTCACCTTTATTTTGGATTCATATGCTTCCAAAACATCCCTTTAAAAAAATTACATATTTTCATGTGGTCTAAGTGTTACAGTTTTTTAGCTTTGTTATTTACTCATTCCAAGAGGCCCAGAGCACAAAGTTAGGAGAATCAAATGATGAAGCCAAATGCTTCTAGCCCGTAACAGTTCATGCTGAAATAACTGTGTCTTCTGCAGAAGTGCAAGAGACATGGAGTTTTGCCTTTGATAGAGGAGACAGACACATAGCTCACAAGCTATGCCTTTTTGTAGCATTAAAACTGAAGATGGAACTCAAACTCAGGACGATTAAACCTGCCATCCTCAAGGTGCTGGAGTGGACACCCCTGTCCATCCCGTCACAGCTAAGGGGACTTGCCACAGCCTGAATGCTTTCCAGACGTGGGTTTGAAAACATGCACTGCAGCAGCTTTCATCATCTAAAGATGCTGGAGATTGTCTTCATGTTGGTTTATTTTATGTGGAGAAAGAGGGACAGCACACACAGAAGGAGAGATACAGCTTTAAAGAAAAACAATCCCAACTACAACTTTAAAAGTTTTCTCCTTGAATCAAGGACTGTGCTTATTTGCCTATAAGGAACTGAGCAGATTTATTATGCAATATAAATAAGAAATAGCAAACGAGATCAGAATGGAATGACACTATAACAAGCCAATTCTTAACTAAAAAGACAAGCTAAGCTGCCTGCTAAATTGAAAAGGAAAAAAAAAAAAGAAACCAACCTGTACGTATCACAGGCTGAAACCAAGAAGCAGCCACAAATCAATTGCAACTGCTTTGTTTAGTGCTAAAATCTCAAACTGCAGTGATTAGAAAACACATTAGTGTTCATCAATTAGCAGCCAAACGTTTGTTTTAATAATTCATAGGAAATGACTTACACAAAGTCTGTTAGTGTGTTGTCAGGAAACCCTCCGAAGGGCCAACAGAACCAGGCGCCAGAGGGTATTGATGGCAGTGCCCAGCCAGGAAGCCTGATTAACCTCTGAGATGCCTCCGCTGATGGACCTACCCCATTAATGCTAATGGAGATACTACCACTTAAAATCCAGCCCTGCCTCTATCGCAGGAATGTCTTTGGGGTTTCAAGTCTTTAGTAATATCCTGCCATTTGTTTCTTATTACTTCTTTTTTTATGCTCAGATACAACAAGTGAGAAGAAAACAAATTTTAATAGCGGCAAATTCAGCAGACTGAAAACCAGAACATAAAGTGGGTAATGATATCCAAGGAATGGACCTAAAATAGAACCAAGACCAGCAGGAGAATGCATTTCAGCAGACACTTCCCTTACAAAACCTGACAGGCAGCTTTCTGGCCCATAGTTAAACACACTGGCAGTTCATAGAGCAGGAAAGAGAAAGCAGTATACAAGCACTGCGTGGCAAAATACCTCTGCAAGTTAAAAGACTCCAGAATTGCATTTGACCCGGTTTAGAAAATACCTTTAATATTGAACTAGAGAAACTGGATGACAAAGTGCCAAGTAGAAATTTACAGCTCTCTAGAAAAAAAAAAGTGAACACGCTTATCTAACAAAAGGAATTACTGGTACATGTTAGACTGTGACTGCAGAACTAGGGAGAAGTAATAGGTGTACAGAGATGTGGCCGAGGCCATTAGCTCAGAAATATCAGTGTGAAACCATTATGGCACTTACTTCTTCCTGCTATGTGTATATTTGCAAAAACTTGTCTGGTAATCTTTAACCTTTCCCATGCCATATCAGCTGTCCCCTCCATCCATTAGAGCTAATGACCTTGCTCTCACATAAGCTGTTAGTACTCATTAAGAAGTTATCAGGTAACAAGAGAAAACAGATGCAGCCTTTGCTAAATCACTTTACCACTACAGGATTAAAAGATATGGAGAAAGAATCAACCAAAGAAGTTATAAGGTGAGAAGAACTTGGTTTATAATTTGATGCTAGACATTTGACAGACCAAATGCATTTCAAATTAAATAGGTTAAAGTCTGTAACGTCCCAGTTCCTTTGCCATTGATGGGAACCTGCCAATGCAAACTCAGTGAAATTTTATTATAAATAAAATTAAAATACTTGATGCAGGCTCTTTTGTGAGCAACGATGCACATTATGCAAACACAGAAATTATTTGTATGTTCACACAAACCCCATCTACTGAAAATGTCTGTTCACATTCATTAAATATATTCCTTTCTTTATATTTGAATTTAAATGAATGTATGCATCTATTTAATTGAAAAGTAAGTACAACTTTAATTAGATGAGAGAATTAAAATGCATCACTCAGTGCCTGTTAGGCTGTTTTATTCCAACAAAAACCTTATAACTTTTTAGTTACAAAGCAATATAGTGTTTCTTATAATAAATACATTTTACAGGACTTATTTGTTTACAAATGAAAAAACCTACAGAAAACAGAAAGGTCAAAAAGATATGCCTTGGTAACCCCCAGTGTGAAAGCCTCCTGGCTCGTTTGAACAAAACGAACGTACAATCAGTTATAGATTCAAGTTCAAACCAAATGTTTATTGAAATTCTTGTGCCTCGCAAAGATGTTTCCCTTTCCTGTTCTTGCCAAATATTCTGAAAAGAGGTAGGACAGGGAAAAACCTGTTAGTAAATTAATCTTAAACAGCATGCCAGGTTTGACCATGGAGACACAAGAACATCTTTTCCTATTTCCCTTTCCTTGATGCATGCAGAATGGATAATTAGGGATAATTATAACAAACAACTCCACATTTGGGTGCTTATCTCAAACCAAGCACCTGAATATTCTCCCGTAACTAATGCTGTTAATGGGGTTTATTCTGAAAGAAACTGTACATCCATTCTACTGTGTTTGTTCAGTTGGAGAGAAAAGAATCTTTACCCCATAAAGAACATCATCTTCATTTTTCCAAATGCATCAATTTCTATCTTTGATAAACATTAAGCTAAATTAGAATATTGCCACATTTTCTCTTTCCAGAAATTTTCTGCCTTGTTACCTTACAGAAATGATCAGAGCTTTTTAGAAGATGAACAGTGAGAAAGCTGCCCAACAAGTGTGAGGAAATGAAAATAAAGAGACTGAGCTCGAAAAATATGCCAGTGTTTCTCCAGCAACAGCAGAAAGCAACGCTCTCACAAGATGCATCTAAGGAGAAACGTGAGGAAGTTCAGTGTTCAAAATAAAATCCTTCTGGAAATTATAAAATCAAATGAGATGAAAACGTAAAGGAATTCCTCAGAATGTTACCGGAATAACAAGCGTTTTGGCACCAGTAACACCACGCTCCAACATGACCACAATGGTGACCTCAGTATTCTTGGTTAACAGGGGAGCTTCTGACTCCTGCATTATTTGATTAAGGAGGAAATTTATTTGCTGCATTAAGTACAGCACACAGCAGAACATCACGCTGAGAACAAATCCACCGTTCACTACCAGGACATTCCAAAACGTTTCTCCAAGGGAATACCATTAAAGTAAACATTCAGTACAGACACAGAGACCTTCTACAGAGGATCTGAAAGATAATTCTCAAAAGTGACCCTGTTCAAATGACTCTTTGCTCTCAGCTTTATCTCTCTCCTTTATATGATGGTTCTTTCACTTCCTTCAATAAGAAACTGGAACTCAAGCAGAGAAAAGGCTGTAACCCAAGATAATCCGACAAAACAAGATCTTTTATGGAACCACTCTGAACCAAAAAGCAGCAGTTTAGGGAACAGAAAAGGACATCCACTTTCAAAAAGGTTAATACCTCTGCTGATCAAAGCAAATGAATTACAAACCACTTCAGGCTGATAAGATATAACAGCAGTGAAGGTTTATAAATGAAGACTTACTTAAGCAAGGAGTAAAGTTTATGGTGAGGTAATGAGATGGACAGAGAGCAACAGATATTTGGAGTATGTATTTGCCAATAAGGAAGTCAGCATTTCCGTTATCAGAGATGAAAACTTGCTAGATAGCAAGCCAAGATTCAGTGAAATTGGTAATAAATTAAACAGTTCAGATTTAGCATTGCACACTCGGACATGAAAAACAAATTAACACAGTAAGGTTGAGATGTACTCAAGAGCCAAATGGTGCAAATATTTAAAACTATATTAATCTTGTCTCTTTTAGTAACATCTGCCAGCTGTTGGAAAGACAGCAACATGGTCGGCAAAATATAAAGCAATATAGAGATCGTGCCCTTATTTTCCTAACTTTCTCTATTCCCTTGTAGAGAGGCCACCAATCTGTCCTTTCCTATGAACACGTTTTGCCTTCAGTATCTATTCAGATGATGCACCATCACCACTTCAGTTTTTGCATCTGTTCAGCCTGACGTGGACATTTCTGGCTTATGATCCACGGCCAGCGCTACTCAGCAGGCAAGGTCAGCACCCTGGTCCTCAGTGACTTTAAAACCTAGCTAGCCATGGTCTTCAGGAGTAAGGGCTATAAAAGTCATCTTCCTTTTCAGTTTCATTTTAAGTCTGACAAAATGAAACAGAATGGTGCTTAGGCTTCAGTGCCTGCTAGAATGCTTTGACAATCATTACATGGTTTAAGAAAGCTTTGTTCTTCTTCAGTCAAGAGTAGGCTGAGCTTTGGTGATACAGTGATCCGTTTGCAAGACTTTACCACACCTGACTGGGACTCTGGCTGATCATGCTGAGCCAGTGGGGTTTTCAAACTTATCTGTGCTATTAAAAAAGACATGTTAGTAATGCAGACTGAAGGAGTATAGGGACATTTCCCCCCCATTCTGATTTTATTTTTGCTGATGGTGAAATTACGCAGAGATACTGCAAATTTCAGAGGTTTTCAGCAGCACAGCAGTTCAAGCTCTCCTCAACAATGTAAAAAACTGTGAGTTTTCTCCTCCTCCAGCCACAGTCAGACTGTGTCCAAAGCTATGCTGATGGAATATGTTTGTTTTTCTGTTTTGTTTTCACATGAGATGGCATGCCCTAGGTCTCTCTTTGTGGGTTCTTGTAACTGTTGTTTTCTTCAGTGACGCTGAGCTTTCTGTTCTGCGCTGTCATTTAATTCCTATTATTGGATTTGTTTTGTTGTGCGTATCAGAAATGAAAAGGCTAGTGGTTACAAGGAAAGCTTGTAATCAGCACGAAGTTTGCCAGACAATGCCAAAACTCCCTCTGTGTGTGTGCATGTGTGTGAGAAAAAGGAATTACTTGGCAAAATGCTGCAGGCAAGTCCTCAAGGAAAGGAGCAGGATGGGGGGGGGGACAGTAAAACAACAGTTCTGCATGCATTTTGGCTTGCTTAAGATTTTTCCAAGCCATGGTCTTCTTTTGATACTATGAAAATCCAGACATTTCTCTGAAAACAGAAGGATATTATAATGTCATCTGGACTAAGAAAACGAGGCAATGGAACCTATATGTAAACAGTTGTTAATAAGCTCTAACCTTCAAAGAAAGCTGCCAGGTAATTAATTAGCTCCAGGACCACGCTGTCATCCTTCAGAGACATTAAAACATATCATGCTAGTGTGATTGAGGCAAAAAAGCACCAAGCACTTGTGAAGTCAGTTTTCATGATGCTAAAACACTAATAATTCAAAATGTTGGTTTCTAATCATGTAAACTTGTAACATGATGAATAGCCATTCTAAAAATCCATTTTACTATGATTTTCCTATAACAGGGGTCACCAATATGAATAGCTGCTGGGAGTAAAAAATAGATTAGGGTTTTTTTTGTTTTTTTTTTTTTTTACAAATTCCTTCAGAAAGATTGAGAGTTCTCCTTTGTGAGAGCATTGGCTACTCTGAGATGTGCAGGATCAGGACAACAGGCATGGTGCTCAGCATGTTTCTTACTGTGTTTTCCTCTTCTGTGAGGTGGGGGGGCAGCAATGACACACAGTACAATTCAGCAGGGAAACCTAATAATTATCTTACATGATAACCTCTCCCAGCAGCAGATGATGTACTCACTTTGGCAGCACTAATGACTGTGGCAGTGTAAGACTGGATGTTGTCTCCACAGGCTCCACCACGGGACTGATGGCATCGGATCAGCTACAAGAAGAAAGACAGCAACCAAGCAACTACTATTAAACTACACAAACCCATAACCCATTACCATAGCTCTTATTTATCATGTACAGTGGTGTGTTTTTTCCTCCAAATAGCAAAAAGCCCTGCTGAGACACTTAACCCCTTTTTATAATCTTCTGGGTGCCACCCAGACTGTCGCGAACTCAACTCCAGTTTTCAATTACAAGATGAGTAGTCACTAAGAATTCATAAACTTTGAAATGGTGGGATTTTTGGTCTGGCAGCAATACCACAAATAAATTTAAATAAATATAATCAAAAGCTTTAGCCATGTATATGTAACATTAAATATCAGACATTCTAAGAATCCGAGTGTGGCTTTACCCTCTTTTTTATGACTAGCGAGCAAAGAAATGACAAAGGAAAAGAGCTACTTTAAACTTTACATTTAGTAGATTAAAGGAATGTACAAAGAGGTTTACTCCATATTGCCTTCCTTCAGAAGTAATAAATCAAAACAAGACTCTTCTACCTGCCATCAACTACAAATGCAGTTTTTGCCTTTGAACTCTAATTAACAATAGAATCTGTGCTTCTGCCTAAATAAAATGTCAAAAAACTATAGCTATTTGTTGCTTGTGCACAGAACATGTTCCCTGTTTAAGTGTTTAGCTAAAGGAAAATTAAAAATCACTGTCAGATGAGTTTGTTTCTACAGGCTTTCCTTTCCTGCTCATATATATTTAAGTACCCAAACAAAAATAGTTAAGCTAGAGAGAAAAAGGAAGTCCACAGTGAATATAACCGGGAACACACAAGCCATTTGAATTCCTTTAGCGCTATCATTCTCTGGATGATCAGTGGGTTGTATTTTTGGCAGCAGGACTTTTTAAATCCCAGGCTGACTGCTGAAGTTTTAGAAAGCCACATCAGTGTGGCATTAAAGGCAAGGCAGGCCTGACTTCGGAGAGAAATCAGTTGTGCTTGAAAAGATTTAACAAATCCATTTCTAAAGTCTGCCTCTGATAATTTCTGGTTCAGCTCTAGAAACAGCTATTCCAGTCACAGGTGGAAAGGAGAAAAACCATCTGCTTTGAAATAAAAATAAGGCATTAGAAGTTGAATTTCAAGTTTCCAAACACTTCAAGGTTTAAATACACAGACACTTCTCCAGCCTAGGGCTGGGTAAGAACAGTAATCATTGTTTTGTTTGGGGTTTTCTTCCTTTGCCTCTAGAAAAAAGAAAAAGTCTTTCAACTTTTTTTTTTTCTTTTTCTGGAGCCTAACAACTCCAGTGTTAAACGATGGTCATTTTAATGCTATTTCCTAATTCAAACTGCACTGCTGTGTTGTTTCAACCAAACCCACTGGCTCTGTGCAGACTCAGTTTCCCCAGATGGAGTTCAGGAGACCTCGCTTGCGTTTCAGAGGGGTCTACAACTCAGTGCTTTAAACTTCTTCCATGCAAAGAGAGCTGCCTATTGAGTCACCCCACTGAAAGCACATATTGATAATTGTCCTCTCTGCCTATGCTACTTGTATAATTATACCCCTCAAGTGCATGAGCTTACACTGGATGTGCAGAATGAACACCAAAGCACCATCAGTGTGGGTCAAGGATTAGGTCTGTTGTTGTTATGCTTTTTTTGTGAGACTGCCTTTTCTTTTATTCCCCTCTATATACATCTATATATGTGTGTGTATACACACACACACACACACACACAAGCTGGAATGAAATCTAGAAGAGTACTTTTTGAAATTAATCCTTTCCTTACCTTGTTTTCTGCATAAGCAAGCCAACGGCTTCCAAGAGCAATAGGATTCATGTTTGGCCCTGGACAAGGATAGCAGCCTGAAAAGTTTTAAAAGGCAACATTAAGAAATATCTTAATGACTTCTTACAAAGAATTCTATTTATTGCCAGGAAAACAAGAAGTCTAAACAAAAACCTCGCAACTGCTAATATCACTCAGTTAACGCTTGCATTTTTGCTCCTAGAGATAAGAGTGTGGTTGGATGAGCCACTCTGAGCAGTTGATTATGTGTAAAAACTCATTTCTCCCTAAGTTTGCATTTTTTTAATGCCATTTTGATACAGTGGGGTGAAGGCAATATTCAAGTTGGACAGGATTGTTCTTTATCTTCACATTTTAATTGGTGACCTTCTATTGGTCCAAAGTTTCAGTTTGCTTCAAGATCTAGTAGATTTTTGTGGTACAAAAGGGTGCACTGTGCTTTGCTTTGTTTGTTTTTAGTAATTTTGTACACAAGCCCTTAGCCCCTCAAAATCCTTCTACGCACACCTAAATTCACACAGTGAGAGAACTCCTAATTCCTCTGCAATCAGTGGCAAAGTTTCCATTGGTCACCTGCGTTTCATTGCCTTTATATTATCACTAAAAATAGCCACGTACACATGCAGAGAGATGAACATAAAATAGAGAACTGTTCCTGAGGATTAAAAGGTGAAAATACCTGTAATAGAAAGCAACTGAAAAGAGCTGTGAATGTCAAGGCTTAAAATTAATCAGGCCTGTGTAAAATGCAGTTCCATATACAAGTCTTGAGTTTAAAAAACAAAAACAAGCACAAACTAAAAACACAAATGAAAAATCCCCTCAAAAACAGAAACTAAGAATATCACACAAGTATTGAAGTGAAAAATACAGAATTTTAGATGACTGAAAACAATCAGATAATACTTAAACATAAATGAGAAACGTAAGTAATCTACAATTAAAAGTAGCAAGGTGACCCTCACCCTAATTACTCTTACTGTCCTATTTCCAGGTCCTCTTTCCCATCCTTTAGTTTTTTTGGCATTTTAGATAACAGCTTTTTTTGGGTGGATGGCTTCTCGTTCTGTGTGTAACCCTTGCCTGTGGCTGGCACTCAAATCCCACTGATGTATCTCAACTTCAGTATCAGAGCCTGACGCTGCAAGTGCCGTGCTGGTGGTGCCAGCAGGCTGATTTCAGTGGCATCCTTTCTCAAGGGAAGAGTCTGACACTTCAGACAGAGAAGCCACGAGGATGAAGCCATGAAACTGTTCACCGATTAGAGCCCTGATAACGAGATTTAAGCCTGAGTGTTCAAACTTGAGTTAGCAAACCAGAAGCCGGCACCCACATTCATAATGCTGTTTACTAGACCTAAATCCCTCGTGGAGCACTAAAACATGTATAAAGAAAAGAAATATTGCAGGAGTGGGGAGAGAATGGGGGAAGGAGGGGACTACCAAGCAAATGGTTAATCTCTGTTTTCATCAGTTCTTAGGCTAATATAGACAATTTAGTAATTCATAATCTGTCACTGGTTGGCTAAGAAACAAAACATTTTCTAACTCACAGACATGTGTGTCTCATTTAAAGGAGCCTGGATAGCTGATCCTATAACCCAGGCAGAAGGAGCGCTGGGATCAGGCAAACAGCATTCGAGAGGAACACATCTAACCAACAACTGCAGTTTATTGTATGAAATCCTACGCTGCATTCTGGGAAGCAATGTAAAAAAAGAAAACACACTGCGAGCTAAGCTTCCATTTCCCCCAAGTCTCCTGTATCAGACTCTTGATACTGACCTGCCAACCAGGGAGAAACAGCAAATCTATTCACTGCCTTCTTTTTACAACTATCAGGGTCTTTTCCGACGGGCCTCACATCAATCAAGAACATTCAGTGAGGAGAACGGGGGGGTTTTAAGTTGAATGGCATTATTTTCAATGCTTGCAAAAAGGTGAGGAAGGTGTACTGGAGGGTGCTGGGCAAAGCATGGAGGTGTAAGCTTAACCTGACATTCAAAAGACTTATTTGATGGCATTTTGGCAGGCATGTGCAGAAACAGCTGCAACTCTGTTCATGATGTCAAAGATAAACAGCTCCACATTTCAGTTTTTAGAGCAGAGCAGCGAGGGTATTGCAAAATTCACAAGATCACAGCAAGCTATTGCAGAGGTCACAAAGCAATGGAAGGAGAGAAGCAGCAATTCATTCAATTAAATCCATCTCGGGCCAGGAAAGCAAAACCAAGTGAATATTTTGTAAGGCCTTATCACTGCCTTGATCTCAGGAAGGAAAACGAATTCTGAAGAGATGATGCCACA
Source organism: Todiramphus chloris collaris (assembly GCA_025345505.1). Classification (NCBI taxonomy): domain Eukaryota; kingdom Metazoa; phylum Chordata; class Aves; order Coraciiformes; family Alcedinidae; genus Todiramphus; species Todiramphus chloris. The sequence continues at coordinate 4,651,878 of JANVCC010000196.1, forward strand.
ATTGTTATTGCATTCCAGAAGCACATAAAATGTGGGTAGCCAGAGCCTCTTAAGGAACAAAGCAAGCAAAAAAAGAGGTTGTAAATACAACCCTAGCTTGTAAATACAAACATGTTCTTCCAGTGACATTGCAGATCAGGACCAGGAAGGTTTTAATGCTGACATCTGCTTTGGCAACTCTTATCTGGGTCAGTAAAGACATTCTGGTCCCCCAAACTTTATTTTTCTTCCCTTTTATGTAGGAAATATAGCATTAAATGGTGTCAGATGATACCCCCCCATCATGTAAATCTCTCCAGTGACTTTAGAATCAGTCACGTGCATTTCCCAGGCTCTTGCAAGCACCTGATAACATCCTTGAGCAGCAAACAGGAGGAGAAGCAGCCAACAGATGCACTGCCACAGCAAAACCCCAGCAAACCAGCAGCTCCTGCCACAAAAGCAAGGCCTTGCTCAGCAAGGCAGTGAACTGAAGTAAGCGAAGAACTGCAACGAGTATAAAATGTGTGAAGCTGTCTTAGGAAAACTGCAACTGTCTGCACCAAACCCGCTGTAGGTAGCTTGCTCCACGAACCGGACTCAGTCAATCAGACACAGCTCCAGACACAAATCAGCCAGCTCTAATAATAACCTCCAGAGAGGTCAACAACTCAGCTCCACACTAAACTCTACTCTCCAACACACACACAAAAAAAGAAAGAGCTATTTCCTCCTTTTCTTTTCTTTGCAAGTCTCTGCATTTTGGGCTCATGCAGCAGTATGAGGATAAACAAAGGGTTATACTGTATGGGAAGGAAAAGCAAATTGTTTTTCTGCTTTCCAAAAAAACAGCCGGAGTCAGCAGAACATCACCTACCAGGCAAATGAAAAGACAGACCCAGCGTGACCTATCAAGCTCGGCCATCCAATCGTTACGAGCCTAACTCTCTTAAAGATTAACTTCTATTTCTATTAAACTTCAAAACAACTGAGGACAAATCCATTCTAAGCAACAACAGCAGCAATTTTAGCCTGTTTACAATAGGAAGGAACACAATGAGAATGCAGGACTAACTGTCAAGAAGACCAAAGTTTCCAAGTTTTAATGATAGCACGGAGAGGTCATCCAAGAAAAGATCACTTGAGAAAAGTCCTTCCAAAAGTACAGCAAATCAAGCAAGTACTAAAAACCATCTGAGCTTAGAATAAGCTTTGCTGGGACTATCACCCACAGAAATAGAGGTGCAAACCTACTGGCAGCTATTAGAAAGGGTTCTAAGCAGGCAGCTGCTCCCTCCCGCTGCGCTTCACAGACACGCAGAGGGAATGCAGGACTTCACAGCTGAGAAGAGGCAAAACCAGAAAAATACTATTTTGAAAGTCTGATCTGAAGTACAGATTTTTCTGCTGACTTGATGAAGTTCCTACACCCAAGAACTCCAACCAGTACCAGCCTCAGCAACACTGATGAGGAAGAAATGGGCTCCAGGTGCCGTCCGAACAAAGGCTTGGCCGATAGCTGAGGATTTCCCAGGCAGCACCCTGGTGCCTCATCTTCTCAGCCTTGGTTTTCCCATTTCCAAGATGCAAGTGTTACCTACTGCAAAACTTTACTGTTGGTTAATTATTTAGCAATGCAATTTCTTAGATTTTTTCCCCTTTTAATAGCTGAATTATAAAATTATTGTCTGAAATATAGCTTGGGATTATTTGGATTCAAAGATGGTTTTAGATCACTTGTTGCTGTGCTCACTTTATATATTTGGTTTCACTAAGAAGGCAGAATCTTAGAAGCTACTTGAAGTTCTCCAAAGAGCTATACAAATGTTTGCTTAAAGAGTGAGCAAAGAGAAGGCATGTTTATTTCCCATTAATTTTATGAAAATCTCTACCAGCCTTTGGAGATTCGCAGCCATGAGCCCAGAACAAACCACATCACCTCCTCTGCTCATCTCTGAAAATTCACAACAACATCCCCTTCTCTGGTCTGGATCTTTCCATTGGTCTACACGGGTCCATTTCCTACAGAAAACTAAGACTCCACTCCTTTATTTGAATTGTTGTCAAAAAGCTCATCCTCCAGCTTCAGTAACAGCAGCGTGAATACACAGAGAGCAGCCAAGAAGAGAAAAGCAACACATTCCTCCCCTCCCACTTTGCCTTTAAACAAACAGCACATGGGGAAAGCACGGTTAAGAGGAACAGAGCCATCAACAGCCATGTCAGCTGTAACAGAGATAACCCAATAAATCACAGAACACACCACTATTAAAACCTGAACCATTGCTATCGGGGCAGCTTCTCATCAAGGTCTAAAGATTTTTCACAAGGGAAAAACAACAAAAAAAAGCTTTAAAAAAATAATATATATATGAGGATATATATGAACCCAACAGCCCAGTATGGGATGGAGAGTTGGGGTTAGACACTGCAGGGATTCCCACTATCCATAAGAACTTGGCAGTTTGCTGCTTCCCACCCAAGCACACAACTATGGAATCCCACAGGCAGTTAAAAGTCTGTAGGCACCTAAGTGTTCAACAGCTCAGTTCAGTTTTTCAGGAGGACCAGAGCTGCGGATCTGTCGCCCACAACACTGCTCCAAGGGCAGCTGGCATCTTCAGATGGGCTCAATACGCGTGCCCTTGGCGTCCAGAAGGTATGGATGATGGATGTGCTCTACAGGGACTCTGTGTCCATGCCAAATGTCCAAGATACCAACTCAACCTGCTTAAAATAACCCTGCCCAAGGCAGGTGGAGCACCAGTGTTCTAACAACAATCTCCTCTCAGAAGGGAGTCCAGGCTGGAAGGTTTTTGCTTGGTCCTTCTTCAGAAGCATCCCACAGAGCTTGAATGGCTCTGGGAAGGAAGAGCTGAAGACAATCTGATCATGGCAAAGTACTCAGCCCCAAACATGCACTGGAAGGCAGCGACTCTCTCCAGAAAAATCTGACACTGACAGTCAGGACTCATCTGAGCTAAGTCGGGACTTCTTTTCCGTTTACATAACCATGTACTCATAACAGACTACGGCTCCCTACCCAGAGTCCAGCTGGACCTCACTACAATGTGCTGTAATGGGGTAAAAGGCTGCAAATTAATGTGCATAAATAATAAAATAAAGCTGAAGGAATGAAAAGTCAAATGGGAAGCATCCAGAGCAACACTGCTTTTCTTCAAACACATCCCAACGTGCTTATCTTTAGACACTACTGCTTTGAGGTTTTTTTAATTTCACAGCATATTGTAAGAACAGAACTCTTATTCTCTACACCTAATATTTTTATAGCCCAGGAAAAAAAAAAAAACAAAACCAACAAACAAATAAACAAACCAAAGCAAAAAAAACCCCACAACTGCCTGTGATGCTTGCCAGGCTTTCAGCCCCTCTACCTTGGCTTTGTTTTTACTTTTTTTATTGAAAGCCATTTAATAAGTTCTTTCTGTCTTCTCTTTCTTTCTCCCTGTCAGTTTAATAGGAAAACTTCCTTTTACTTCCTTTGCTTCTTTTTCCCCAATTCTCTCTAATTTCCTCTGCTTTGATGCATAACTCATAGTCTCTTGATATTAGTTTTAAGAATTATCCTTATAATTACTGTAATTGATTTTTTACTGGATATTGCACAGCCTGTATCTGTGAGGAATGCATACAGTGCTGTCCAGTTTTATTCCAAGCTACTTCCCTGAGTGTTTACACAATATGTGGGTATGGACAGTATAGTTATAAAATCTTCTTAAGATTTTGTCTCTAATCCCAAACCATGGGGGAAAAAAAACATTAAAAAAAAATTTAAAAAAAATCAGGTTGCTTTGGAGTGTGATTAATATAACATTGGGACAGGAGAGTCAGCAAACCCAAGGAATGCTGGTCAGGACAGAGATCTCCAAGGGTAACCTACAGCCCATGGCAAAACTCAGTGAAACCTCAGTGAGAAACCAGATTCCTGGATAACCAAAGGTTTCTCTCTTTCCATGTGTGGCTGGGTTCATTAAATGTGACTTCTGCCAGCTAAGTGTATTGTGTTTGCACACATAGATCTCCAAGAAAATTCCAAGATGCAGAACTCTTCTCAACCAAAATGATTTGCCTTTAATCATCAGAGGTATTTCCCCAGTACCACTGTAAAAATCTGTGAAGCACTGGCATGGTCTGTATTTAAATAAATAGCTACAATAACCCACTGAAGCCACATTACTTTCTGATCACTGGATGTAGCTTAGAAGCAATTAGTAATTTTTTTCCTAGGTCTTACGCCATACGGCACATTACTATAGTAATGAGATTACAAAACTACATTCTTAAACCTTGCAATCCAAAGCAGCCAGAAAACAGACCCATGACAGAGAAAGAATGTACAATAAATAATGGGTAGGGTGATATTGCTGTTGCAAAATCTCTGTTTACTCCAAGAAAAACAAATCATATAAGTTGTTTTATCTAATAATTTTTGTTTGTTTGGGGTTTTTTTTTTCTTAGCGTCACCAAGCAAACCAAATTTATTTGTTTATAAACTGTATAAAGTAACATTGTTTATAAATTCCTCTGGGTTCCTTCGAGATGAAAGGCCCTATGTAAATGTTATTACTCTCACACTGTCACATACTTTCCAAAACTCTTCTATTGTTCTTGTACTTCCTTCTGTTCAAACATCACACATAAAAAGTGAGCAAAAGAGCAAACCAGCAGGATGTACCCTCCTGTGAAATCCCCTTTGCCATCCAGGGCCTTGGGGATTTTTTTTAAATCGTAGTGGCACTGTCACTACTAAAGCACTAAAAATAACCCACCTAGAGATCAAGTGCAAAAATAAAGCCATAAACGCTGCAGAAAACGTCATCGCCTGCGCGTGCAGGGCAACGTTCAGAACACACATCAGACCCAGCCCCAAGGCAAGTGGCACTTTGTGATATCCTGGATATCACCACACAGAATTCCCTCACACCAGCTTGGAGAAGAATCACTGATTTAAGTTATTATTATTAACCATTATTATTATTGTTGTTATTATTATTACAGAGACCACTTTTCCCCGCAAATTCCATTCTGGCTGTTTTAAATATTCTGCTGTTCCTCTGTAGGTCTCAGACTAATACCAGAGCTTTTATTAAAAATATCTGTGGCCTTTAATGTTCCTTAGGCTTAGCTGTTTAATTTAGCACAAATTTACTTTTCATATTTTTGTTCAGAGAATAATACCATTTCTGCAGAGGTCGTTGTTTCTGTAGAGGACAACGTGAGTAAGATGCTTTGTTTCGGCCTTTACCATTAAGGATTTGGGTGCTTTAGATAAAAATAACTTAGAAACAAACAGCACTTCCTGGTCTACATATCATTTTTTAAACTGTCAAACCTAGGAGATGTGATACACACACATCTTGGGTACCAAGACTCTGTCTTTACATTATTTTGCTGTTGCCTTTAAGCTTTCCTGCACTATAGCAAAACACCCTGCAAGCACCAAAGACCTTTGTCTCCATAAATCTCCCACGCTGCCCTGAAGAGCTTCTAAAAAAAGGTGTTTCAGCATGATGCTGTAATAGTGATACACCAATTCCCACCTTCAGGAGAGAACACCCTTGTAAATAACACTTAAAAAGGAGAAGCAGGATCAGAGGGCTGTTTCTCAGGGAAGGCAGGCAGAAATGCCATGAAGAGGTGCATGGCTATATATATATATATATATATATATGTGTGTGTGTGTGTGTGTGTGTGTGTAGAAAAATAAAACCTGCTCAGATAAAATTCACAGGAATGTACTTGGCTTCTCTTCACTGATCAAAACATTGTGAATCAGGAGCTCCCTTCCCACCTGCCTTAAGGACTTTTGATCTAAACTCCACGGACAGAGGAATCCTATCAATTATTAGACGTGTGGGACGGCCGGGATAAACGCCACTTGCTGTTCCCAGCTGAGAAGGAAAACGGACGTTCTTCCCGAAGCCCTGTCTGTAACTCTCCAGGCATTTTCCGAAGACAACCAGCGTTTCCACTTCAAAGCAAAGAGATCAAACTGCTCCCTGTGCGCCGATCAGGGCAGAGGAATTCTAGCAAAGCCAGTGAAAACGTACAGAGGAAAAAAAGCCTAGATGATTTCCAGATCAGACCTGCGACAAACTGAAACCACCATGTTATTTCTCCCAGTGAAAACAGAGATACCACAGCCAAACTGCAGACCAGAGCCTCAAACGCTCCTTGGTTTGTTGTTTTTTGGGGCTTTTTTTTAATTTATTTTGAGAGATGCAGGTGGGGTGCATTTAACATCCACTGAAGAATTTTTGGCTTGTGGTCAGGCAAGTCTTTTGAGACTTTATATACAATAAAGTACTCTGACTAAAATCTGGAGAAGTACCTCTTAAGGCTCTGGCTGTACAGCATCAATAGAAATGTGGTGCCAGCTAATGGCTGCAATAACTGCCTTCATCCCTAGAGAATAATGGATGGAGAATATATCAATACGAGGAGTGGAAGGGCCAGAGAAACCAAGCAGGCACTAGTTATCGGACACAAAGATGATGCCACATGCATGATGTTATCGGTGATTATCTTTACTCGGGGCCCGGGGGGTGGGCAGGGTATTCTTTACAGAGAAGGTATCCATCAGGCCATATTCATAATCAGTGTTCCACTCAGTAAGCATTTTTGGAGGAGGGTTGAGGGAGCACTGATGTAATAGAAATCAATGAAATTCAGCTTTTCTGCATCTATTGTTCAGAGCACGGGGAAGGGAAGCCTGTAGCATCACTTTCGTTTCTGATCGTTCCGTCCTATGCAGTATTCAGAAAAAGGCTCTGAGGGAAATCTGACCCACAACAAAACTCTCAACTAGTTAAAAAAAAAAAAAAAATCTATGAAAACCCACACCTTGACAGTCACAAGTACCAAAGGAAACGCATTCTTATTCTAAGCATTAAATGATTTATTTATTTTTTTTACTTTGTCCACGTGAGCACTTGAAACAGTGCAGGATGAGAAATCACTGTTTGGCTTTATCCTTCCCTTGGTGCAAGCCCTTTCTCAGCAGAAGGGAGCCGGCTCCCAGTGTAAGCACAGCAGAGAACTGAGTGCCACGTGGAAGCTGCTGCCGTGAGCTCCTTGCAGACTGATGCTACACCTTTACTTGGCAGGCAGTTAAAAATAAGAATACCACACAAGGGTGATTATAGGATATCCTGATCATTTTTCTACAATATCCCCACTATGTTTTCCCTTCAAGTTTAAGCACCTGTCTTAAATAGGCACAGCAAGGCTGGGGCACCTGTACGTTGAGTTTTTGCTACAAAAGGCACAAATAAAATGTGCTGGCTCTCTGCCATTCAAGTCAAGTCAGCACATTTCTGTCTAATCACATGCAGGAAAAAAAAAAGAAAAAGATGTCAAATTTGCTCAAGAAATGCAGGAGTTAAACATTCCAACAGCAGCATGATCTTGACCATGTCCTACATCCCGAATACTTTATGGTATATTTATTACAACAATATATTCAACCACAAAAACAAAAACAGAGAGACAAGCACCGCTCACGTGCAACACAGCTGCATTAGCATCTCTGAGCAGCGTCGAACTCTGGAATTCCTGACACTGGTTTTAATTCTGCATTCTGCATTTAATTTCTATGTATAAATAGTCAACAAAACAGACAAGAGCTTCTGCTTCATTATGTTTGCTTTTTACTCAGTGAGGTCCTGGGGCTCCCACACCACTTAGTTAATATCATCACCAAATCTTCTCGAAAAAAGATTTTTTTCCTCCCTACACAGCACTGGCACTCTTACTGGCACTGTCCAGCTGAGGATTGGTCCAGCTGGGACACGGGCTGACCATCCTGCAGAGCTGGGATGATCCAATAATGGAAACAAAAACATCTGTGAGATTTTTTCCCGTGCTTCCTTTTCAGGGATTTCTGCTTTTCCAATTCAAACTGACATTGTCTTTCCTTAAATTTAATTTTAAAAAAAAAATTAAAGAAATAGCAACAACAAAAGTACCCAGCTGGTTCACTATGAAAAATCTATGGTGCTAAATAGGCAGCTCACTTACATCACATTTCAAACACATCAGAGTAACTTAAGCCTTTAAAGATACACTCTTAGGTCAAAGAGATTTCAGCTTTACTGCAGCCTTCGACATGCCAGAGCATAACACCAGCTTGAGAGCATAAGCTATTAACTGAAACAACTGAGCTGCAAAATCCTGGAGACAACTATTTGCCAGCACAGGCCCAAGAAACCCACTCATCTGGGAGAAAAGCACACGTCACCTCCAGCAGTGGGCACAGGCAGGTCAGGGTGGTGGCAGGGGAAGGGCTGTGGTGGCAGCAGCTCCAGCTGCTTGCTGAAACGCCCCGGACAAGATGCGGGGTGTCTGTAACTGAGCTTTGGATCCCCAGAACTAGAAGGAAGCCTGAGAACATCTTCAGTTTCTCACACTAAAACACGCAGCCCAGCTGGAGAAAGAGACTGTGAATTGTGACATTTCAAGAGTTTGGATTTTCAAGAAATTTGGTAAATACCTCCAAAAGCTTTATTTTATCAACTTTAAATTCCTTCGCTGCTCCACAGAAATGCACTGCAAATCCAAAGTTATGGTTAGGAACAGGATACCCCTGTTCCTCAAAACACAGTGCAGTGGATTCACTTTTAAAACCAAATTGCAGTACCTTCTTTTAAAAAAACAAAACAAGACAAGAAATACCCCAACAATCAATAACTGGAGTTCGAAAAGCACAAGAATTGTCAAAATGTACACTTCATAGAGTTCTTGTTTGGGGTGTTTGGTTTTGGGGTTTTTTTTTTAGTTTTTATCTAAAACAAACCAAGGCTTGTACCCCAATTCTCTTTGGCAGATCAAAAAGGAGCGAGGAAGAGAAGGACACAAACAAGTCCCTTCCCATCTGGCTCTCTTTGCTGAACCCCAGCAGATTCCTCGTTTCCTACATCTATGTATAGGAGTAAACTGACACCTATTGGCAACTTTAATATTACTGCATAAAGCTGCTTTTCTTGAAACTATTACAAGAAACAACTTCTCCTAAGTAGGTTTTTCTTTAAATACATGGATAATATAAATAGATGACTGTCTGAAATTTTCTGGATGTATTTTCAATCTCCTTTTTAACAATAAAACCTCTGACTCTTTGGAAGTAAATTCTTTCCCCTCAGCAATCTCCAGATTTTTAGAGGCTATTCTAACTGATAAACAGGAACGTTAGTCAATAACTGCTTGGAAAAAAGAAAAACCAAGAAATTTTTCAGGGATGAATACCTTCTTGGTGTTTAGCATTACAACACAGTGCTGGCAGCAGGTAAATGGCACCCCAATCCTAACCACATCCCCTGGCAGCACAGCAAACAAGCAGTAGAAAATGTACCCTTGTTCTCTACTAACAAACTGCTGTGTTACAGAGGTCAAGGCAGCAAAGGGACAGTTAGAGGAACAGCTTTTGGAGAGCACCTTACAGCAGGCAGTCGATTGCAACGGGTAAGTCGTAGGGTACAGAGGGATAAAGCAGTGAGCAAATAGTTCTTTCGTCTTCAAGACATATGTGAAAGCACCTGCAGGCAAACACCTGCCTACAGTTTTCTACTACAACACCTCACTGACTTGCTCGAGCTTTGGGGTCTGATAAAGTAAGGACACATTAAAAAAGCCCCAGTGTTCCTGGGCCTGAGGGACAACACCACATGAGAAGTGAGCAGATCATCGTCGATGTGTTTTAAAACCGCTGCTGCTGTGTACAACTTGAGATTGAAAACCTGAAAGTTTTGCATATATTTGTGCAAAAGAATTTTTCAGCTACCTATGGATGTCAGTGCTCTTCACAACAGCAAAATATTAGTTACAGCAATAATAAATATGAAGAAAACCAAACCAAAACAAGATAAAGGCCAAAGATTCACAGAGTCACATTTGGGGTTTCCTTTGAAGCAACCAGTTTCCTGGAACTCCAAATGAAGTCATGGAGACCTGCTTTGATTTAGAAATAAAGCCAAAGGAAAAAAAATCTGTTTTCTCTCACTCCACCACTACAGCAAAAAGCCCGAAGCCCGCTGTTATACGTACTTGTAACGAAGAACTTTTTGGTGAAAGTACAACTGTCGAAGGCGGCAATTTTCTCCTGCAGGACTACAACAAGTATCCTGAAAACACAGAAATAGAACGTGTACTTTAAACATTAAATGCATTGGTTTAAAGATTCAATATCTAAATGTAATTATTTCAAAAGCATCAATATAAATTCTACAGTGATAAACTGCCAGGTTACCCATACGTGGCAGTTATTGAGGATTCTCTCTCATCCCAACCACATAACCTTCGCTGCAGGAAGTACACAGATCTGATACAGAACAACACAGCACATTTATGATATACCTCCTGCAGTAAAAGCTCCATTAAAAACAAAGGCTGGAATTGCAAGGATCCTGAATTACTTTCAGTGACTCAAATAGCAATCAAATCAACAATCGGTAGAACACAAGCTAAATTTGAAATAATCCCATTGCCCACCTCATTGCAAATTTATTAAACCATCTTATTTAACTACACGCTGGGGGGTTCATACTACAAACATCAGCACCTGGGTACAGCTGAGAGAAGCAGAATTTGTGTAAAGTAGAAAAAAAAAAAATACAGGTGTATGTTTGTGTATTCACTTGTGCAGGTACACATTTTTATTGTGAAATACCTTGTTCATGGCTTGAAACAGAGAACAAGTGGTAACTACCCATGAAACACGGCACTGTCGAAACGAAGAGAGACCAAAGATGCAAGCTTAAAAATGGAAGCATCTCGAGAGCTTTATAACGAAGGTACCTCTCCTCCTACACTCATGACTTCCCAAAACCAAGTTCTTATACTCTGGACAAGAGCGAACCACTTGGGAAGGCAAAAAATAAACAGATAAAATCTACCAGCTATCTGGAACATTTAGTGATATGACATAATTAATTAAGAATCTAATTATTCTCTCATTAGGAAGAAAATGAGAGGGTTTTTTAAATTAGCTGACACTATGGAGCATTACTAAATGCTGTTCTAATACTTTTAACTAAAAAAGGTAGGATGTGTCAAAAAATTAACTACAACTGAATGACTAAACCGCACACCTAATGCTTTATCTGAAAATTATGATTGCATATTATAGTATACAATAATAATCTTTAACAAGATGATGAATCACATCACTCAGAACACATCCTTAGGTAAAGGGGGATGCTTATCTTCCATCAGTGTGAAAACCTGATTAAGAAAAAAACCCAAAAAAACCCCAAGCCAAACAAACCCCCACAAAAACAGACAAAAAAAACCCAGACCTCTTTCTTCCCCCCCCACCTCTTCTTTTTAAGTGTTTAGCCACAAGAACACCTCCCTCTTGACACAAGAGAGCTCAATACCTGTAAGAGCCTTTGATGAAGGACTCCACTAAGCTCAAAATACATCCCTTAACCAACACTTGCTGATGTTTTCACATACATAAATAAGTCTTGAGCCGCTATTTCCACACAGAAAACTGTACTAATGCTCCTCCAAGGGGCACGAATTATCTATGTGCCTGCAATTGGATTTTATTACTTTTTACCAGCACATTGGCCAAATAATGTAGATTGCAACTATAGTTTCCCAAGATGACTACTGAAGCCTGTTCAATTCATCAGTTTTGGACAAAACAGGTCACTTATCTTCCCACTGCTTAAACTGTACGAGAGAAAAAACAAACAAACAAAAAGTATGAATTCTCATTTCTTCCACAAGGCCTAAAAGAAAGTTAACCAATAAATAATGGAAAAAACCTCTGGCTGTGTGTGTGAGTGTAATGTATATATAGAAAATCTATCTATATTTGATTGTACTACTTGCAGTGCTGTAGATTTTTGTTTTCTGCTCTTTGAAGATCTGCTGTCTTTCTGCATAAATGAAACCTACCAGATGGATGATTCTAGAGTATAAATACATAAATAATAAAGAGTTTTCCCTTCTTCTGCAACTCAAAGTTTTATTTGAAATCCAAATTTCAGGCCTCCATTAGCCTACAGTACGCTTAACGCACCATTAGCGCGGCCCTTGGCTGCATTTAATGCATTTTCAATCTGAAATAGCAGCTTCCCTCAGATAGTAACAGAATCTGATACATTCCAGAAAAGCACCTACCCTGGATACAGCCACACAGCCTGCAAGTAGCTTTTCCAGTTTTACCACTTAGGAAAAGAAACATTAGCACCTGGAAAGGCTTTTCAGTTAGGAGAAACTCTGAATGATGATTTGCCTTCTGACTGTTTTTACCATTGGATTTTTTTTTCTGCTAGGAGGCCAGGCTGGAAAGATTTACTGTCATCCCACTGCACACAAGGGAACTTTAAATTTTTCAAGGGACAGTTGCACAGATAAGTCCTGACCTCCTCCTGACAGCTTTGAAAGAACAGTGACCTATTCATGGCATGTAACTCTCACCAACTCATCCACTTCAGTGAGACTGGCTTTTGATATAACGATCATACCCACGTCCTACAATAAGCAGAGTGACAAGGGTAACAAAGACCATCATATCCTTTACTTCTTTAAACACTCACACCACCAAAATATCCTTCTCATTAGATTAGTTGTGGTACTGAAGGTGTTTGTTCAGCAGTGTTACTTTCCTTCTGTAACTTCGTGACCTAATGGAGCCACTGATGTTTAGATTTTGATGGTTTACTGGCAAACAGGTATTGAACAAAACCCTTGCGGCTCCTGGAGCTGGGTTTGTTGCTTTGGTTTTTTTATAGTTATGAATATGAAACCTGAACTACAAGGGTGTTCAGTTTTGTGTGTCTTAGAGAGATGAAGATCTAAAGTGAATTCAGAAAAAACTGACCTCGTGATTCTGTGGCCAGAGAACAGATTCTGTTCTATCTGAACTGCAGGATGCCCAGCCTTCTGAGCCATTTTCTCTCCGAAATTCAGCGACATTATCCCAACTAAGAGATGCTGCTCTGTTATTTGACTCACAGGAACGATATTTCCTGTTAACCACAGACTGCACACTAGGAATTTTGTGGATGTGCAGAAGGCAAGATATGACAGAACAATGAAACACAAAGAAGACAGACAAACTCTTCAGTGCTTTCTGCTCTTTAAACTCTCGATGATCCCATTTCTCCATCTGTAGGTGGAGGATGGAGGATTCCAACGATTCCTGCTCACCCTCATCACAACTGAAAGAAGCTTAAATGATTTCAGATGCAAAGTGTTTGGAGCTTCTTAAATAAAAGCCACCAGAGAAGCATATTGTCATGTTCTAACTGAAATATTACTTGAGAAACAGACTATGCTCACAGGAAAGTTAAAATAATAAAGTCAGGGAGCGCATACACCAGAAGTTGTATTAATTACTGAAATCTTACATGGCCTCACAGAATGGATAGTAAACATCCTTACCTTTTATTGCAGTGCAGATCATAAATAGGAGTTTTGAACTGTATGGACTTGACCATCTCTCCTGTTCGCAGAGAGTAAAGGTCCACACAGCAGTAAGGTGGGCTTGTGCTAAAATGAACAAAAAGAAAAAAAAAGAAAAAAAAAAGATTTTAATGGAAAGAAAGATTTTTTTGGTAATTTTTATTTTTAAACATTTCAGACTGCCTGTGTTATTTAGCCCTCTAAATGAAAAATCCAGCAATCTGAGCAGAACTCTGGAGAACAAGGGTCAACATAAGCCTTCTACGTTAAGGGAAGGTATGATTAAAATTGAATTATGATATCCATAATGGTCAAGAACCTGTATTGTGCAACTTATTATCAAGCATTTAGTTTCCTTTGTCCCAAAAAAGACTTTGGAACAGCAGATCCGACCAGCAAACTACAAGCCATTTGACAGTCAAGGCACTTTAGACTACATTCTAGTTATTTAAACAATATTCTGCAGTTACACATTCCTCGAGAGAGTAGTCACTTCACTCTGTGCAACAGCTGAATCATATGACCTGATCTGATAGAGACACATTACACGGAATTTACATTACATCTCTGATGGACTTTTGTTTGAACTGTATAGATCTTTTCAACTGCTCCGTGTCACTTTTATCATTTTAATATAAATAAAGCTTTAAGGCCGTTCCTCAATAAAAAGGCTTGCTTTCTTTTGAGAGGGAGAAACTGCTGAGTGTTCCGATAGGGCTGAGGAAGGTAGTGGTGGAAACCATTTACAAGCTGAGGAGAGGCTTTGATGTGGCAGTTCTTTTCCATCACACCTTTTTTCCCCTCCAAGAACGCATTAAAATGTTGGCTACTTCTAGGTCAACGAATGCGAACGAGCGCAAATTGCCAGCTGTACAAACATATACCAAGCCTTGGTAAGAGAGGGTGTTTCCCCTTGCCCATATCTGTTTTATTTTACAGAGTTTAACACAATTCCTGACACAACACTCGCTTGTCTTTTGGATCTGCTTGAGGATTTTCTGGAGAATGGAAGTACAAATGCCAGCTGCTCCCCTCAAATGCCTCAAGACAGTAAAAAGGTAGAGACAGGAAAAATGAGGCAGAGAACCAATAGAAAATGTACGCACAGAGAGACAACGGCCGAAGAAATAATAGGAAAAACAAGTTTTGTCATCTTGCCTACTGAGATTCTCCCCAAAATACACATTTTTCTAGGCACATACCTAGGCTAATAACTAGAGGGTGCTATTTATTACTTCTAAGCACTTCAAAGGCTTTTCAAAAACACATTTACAACAGTGACACTCAAGTTCTGGTTTACACTCGAAGCTCACTGGCGATAGAAAAAGCAGAAAGCCACAGCAAGGTCTATGTACAAACTTTGGTTTTTTTTATTTAAGTACCTTTATCACCTAAAGAAGTTGTTATTTTGATAAAAGGGGACAGCAATTCTTATTTCCAATTCTTATTTCTTATTTCTATTTCTTAGAAATCTAAGAAGTTGATATAGCTAAAATTCCATTAGCACAACTGATACCGAATCTTATTTCCACATCAGCCTGTGCTGAACAGTTCCTTTTTGACTTGACATATAACCTAACTACATGACCAGAACTCAAGAGTATGTGCCTCCTAACACATATTGCACCAGCAAAATTATGGGTAATAAGCTGTCACTCAAATGAATAATTATTATGCCGTACCTTTCTTTTGGTTGATCACGGTAAGACCATCCTACCAATGCTTTTTTAAACCACTCTGGCTAAAAAGCACTAACTTGAGTTTATGATCAAGCAGTTGGGACTAGTTCAGAAGTACTCTGATACTCTAGCTAGCTCCAAGTCAAAAGACCTCTCTCCAAATGTTATCTGCCTTTTAATTCCACGGTACACTGCAATTCATGAGCAGAAAATAATATGCACATCTGTTGTTTGGGTTTTTTCATGTTCTGAAATAAATACAAAGACAAGGTCAATTACATTTGAAGGGTGCTCTTAGGATCTAATCAGCAGAAACAATTGGCAATAGCCAGAAAAAGTCACACTTGTAGGTCCTCCTTATCCCATAAGGGGATGTTCCTGGCAGCACAGACACTCAGCATTAGCACGAGTCTGCAGAAAGCCAGCAATAAAAGACACACAATAGGGCTGAACTAGAACTGCCTTCTCACCACAGCCCTGCAGCACAATGCAGCTTTTCTGACACTCCATGACCGCCTCTAAGCTACTCCCAGCTCCTAATATTCTTGCAACAAGGAATTCAGGGATTTCTACAGCCCATGTTGCAGAGGAAGTCAGATTCAATTACAGCATTCCCTTTACATTCTGAAAGTTATAAATCTAGACCGAGTACTGGATATAGCTTGAGGAAGCAAGACATCTTAACTCCTTTTAACTCCTAAAGAGTTTAAGACCGAGCCCCACAAACTCACCAAAGCATCTCTCGACCATCAGATGTTCTCAAAACCTTAGAACTGCATGAAACTCAAATTACTGCTTCTTGCTGTATTTCAGGAATAGTCATGAATATTAATTTCACTGGACACTAGGGAAACGTGCCCAAAATACACTAGTGCATGGCCTATCTTAGCCTAGGCCAACAAACTGCCATGGTCTGGGGGAAGATAAAGCAGAGACTTCTAGCTAAGAAGCTTTTCTTCTGATAAACTGAAGGTTCATCTAAGTCTTGTTGATGAGAAGGGCTCTCATCTTATTTCAGTGCACCTGTAATGATTAGGTAAAGGGGAATGATTAAGACAGGAATGTGAAAACACTGGGTTTTTACTGTCTGGTAACAGCAATAAGGCTGTCACAAATAAAATACTTGCAAATTACTCCCACAGATAATGGACAAGTTTTCATCATGTACCATGATTGTTAAAATAGCTGCTTAGTGCAGGGATATCAACAATAGTGAAAGCAACCGACACAAATTCACCAACTCCTTCAAAATGTTGCTGTTAATGAAGTTACCAATACACTCAGGCTCTTCTATCTTCTTCTATCTGACCGGTGCAGTGCAGAGATTAAAGAAAAATAACAGATGCCTTGTACAGCTGGCACTTGACTACATCTGTGCTTATGCATCACAACATAACTACCACCTCTTCACAGACTTGCTGGCTATGAGTCACCCAGTTTATAAAAGCTCTGCGTAAAGTGTTTGCATACAGAGACAAATACACTGCACAAAACACATTTTTTATATGAAAAAAAGAGGAGAAGACTGATGGAACCAGCACGAGGCCAAATTTTCCTGTGCCTAGAAGGATTTTCCTTTGCCAGCTCACAAGCAGTCACTTGCCTCCCCACTGCCATGTGATGAATAACATCCCACTCAGAGAGAGAATGGACATAATTACTGAATGGTCTCCTGAGTACAGAAAGAAAAATCAAAATTGAAATGTTTGAGAGGTGTAAAACTGAAATAGAGCTTTTACTGAAAAAGGTGATCACCAGGACTCTGTAAGGCACTCTTTACATGAGGTGTTTTCCAGTTAATCGTGGCATTTAAAGAAATCATCTCGGGATGGCAGCTGTCTGGCCAACAGAGCGCATCACCGTGCATCTTACATCACCCGCACAAAAAAACATGCCTAGAATCTTTAGAGAAAGAGATCAAGGGAGGCTTGTCCATCCCTCCATTTCTTTTGCTCTGCATGCACACCAGAATGAAAACTTAAATATATAATTTTCAAGGATTCCATTATTTTATTAAACACCACTGTAGAAAAAGCTTTCATCAAGACTTTCGACACCTAATCTCCTAAAACAGCCTGTCCCTCTGCATCCCAACTTTTCACAACGAAAATCTGAAAACTCAACTCTGTAAGTAATTTTCTTACTTTCATTCATGGCACTTCACTTTCATTCAAAAATCGGGAAAAGCAAAAGTCAGGATTCTGAGAAAATGACACTTCCCAAAGATGTGTGCGTAGCAGCGAAACACAAAGCAGCGGAGACATTTTAAGTGTACCACAAATTGCAAAAAGCATGGAAGCACTTATTTCTAAATAAGAAAAACCTGTACCAATCTTAGACACATGTTCCTAAATCTAATCCTTGAAATACAAGAGAGGAAATTATTTGGTACAGCTCTAAAATATCTGTGCTAAATACCAAGAGATACAAACTTCGCTCTTGTATCTTCCTCAAATATTCTGGTCAAGTGTACCAGCCTAGTAAAAAAAGTTCCCTGTTATCCTCTTACCTCACCATCTTCATAGTCTCACAGGCATATAATAAAAGTATTTTTGAAAAGTCATTAACTCTGCAGAAACCATTTTGTTACAGGTAAACAACAAGTCTCAGCCTGAATAACAAAAAATAAAATAGAATAAAAACCATACCAGTAGAAAACCACACTGTTTGCTCACGTGGGGGAAGAAGAAAAGATGGGACTTGTGTGATTGTGCCAAAACAACCACTAGACAAAAAGCAGTACAGCCACCTGTGTGTACAATGTGCAAGTAAACCACTAATTTTCTGAACAAAGGCAGCAGATAAAAGGTGAATTAGCATGTACCAGTTCCTGGGCAACACTGCACCAGGCAGGCAGCACAAAGATGCTAAGGACTGAGAGCAGGGGTATCCCTCCTTTCAAAGTCATTCAATGAAAATTCTTGAGAAAGATCAAAAAGCACTGTCTAAAGCACTGAGCCCTGCCTCTCACCAATGCCAGTGCTTAGAAAACTGCATTAATCTTTTCCCCTTCTGCTTTTTTGACTTCAAGGTTAGCAGCCTTTTGTTTCTGCAATTTCATAAGCAAGGCATTTCTCCAGAGTGTGGAGTCTCAGGAGTGGCTCAGGAAGGACTGGTTTCTGTCTCCGTGCATAACTCAGGCCGTGGTCTGTGAGCAGCTGAGGTTTGACAGTGGTCTGCTGCTCCTGAAGGTCATAGCCACTGCAGGAGAACTGCCAGTATCTTGGTTTTCTGTCTCTGCAGCAACATAAATCCCTATTCTCAGGTAAAAATATCTTTTACTGCAAGGTGTGGTACTGTACAAACCTTTCCTGCTAACAGCAAATTTATATTATCATCATTAGCTATCTAGGTATAAACTAAGTCTATAAATCATAAAAGACAAATAGGTTAAGCAACCGTGTTGTCACATCTATTTAAAGCCAAAGTTATGTCCATTAGTCTTTAGCAAAAATGATTCTTAAAGAAGCTAAACTTCATTAAAAGGCAAAACTTGTAATTACGGAAATTACATTGCCACATGATTACACGTTTGTGACACTGTTCAAAGAATACTTACTGGTAATAGCACATTAAAATAAGCTTATTGTAAAGTAAGTAAATTCTTTGCCTTATTCTTCATGTCTATCCTCATGCACATGCTACCATCTGTATTTTCACAATGTTCCACCCAGGCCTGCACACACTGTCCTTTCCGAGGGCAAGCACATGGATTTTCATAATCTAGTAACTCTTGATATCAAGTTAAAGAGCTACGGTAAAGATTCCTACCTTCAGCAAATCATTTGCAACAGCATACCTTTGCAAGGGATTTCTAAACTTGAAATTAAAAAGCCCATTTGACAACAAGGCATTGCCATGCTGTTTACTTCTCCACCCTTTGTACAGCTACCCGAGGTAATGAATTAACTTTGTATTTGAAATTCACTGATTTTGAGAAGAAAAAGTAAGTTGTTCTCTATCTACACATATTTCAATGTCTCTTCTGTTATAGAAGGTTACAAGCCTTGATTTCTTCCATCAGATCCCTACTTTCTGTTGGCTTCCGAGACAGCTTGTTCCCCACTGGTTTCTCCTTATTTATCGGTTCACTAGCTGATATTTGCTGTGAGTGTTAAATACACAGACTCCTGTGAAGCTGTTCTAATTACCATCCCATGAATCAGTTGTCAAGTGCTGGTTGTAAGAGGCAAGGCCAGCACTCCCCTCCGGGAGATCAAGTGCCTCCACTTACCATAACAACACTGCACAATGGACAACTACACACAAACAGCATTTATCACAGTGCCCAGAACACAGGAGACCCTTCACAACACACAGCAAGAGAAGTCCTAATTCTAAAGGTCTCTTATCCAAAAAGCACTAAAGGAAGAACATAGGTGGTAGGGGGAAAAAAAAGGAGACCGTGTTGCATGAATAATGGAGCAAGAAGACAGAGCGCAGTATTTATAACCGACTCATCGCCAGACAGGACACTGTGACTTCAGAAGCCTAATACCTGTGGAAAACAAGTTGCCAGCCCATTTCTGAAGTTCAGATCTGAGATTTTCAGACACATTTCAAACGCTCAAAGCACAGTACAATGGGCCAAATCTGCAGTTATGCTCAACTGCATTGTTTCAGAGTTTGCTCTTTAAAAGGTGTCAAAAGAAGCCCTTAGTTACAAGCAATGTATAGAAAAGTTTTCCCTTAAAAAGACATAAGAACGTTCCATCTTGTTGGTAAGCACAAAACAATCCCATATGAGAACAGAAAAAAAAAAAAGGAAAAAAATCATCAATTCATTCCTCAGGAAAAGCTTTCTGTAAGAAAAGCTAAGAGAGAAATGTGGGAAAAGAGAGAAGGGAACAAATTTTTGATATAAAATGGGTGTCCACATAAAAACTACTTAAAGTTTTTAGGGGATTTGGGTGATGGAGGTGTCAAACAAATGAAGATAATTGCATTAAAAAAAGACTGATGGATGTAGGGAGATCTGCCACTCTATAAATATGCTTTGCACATTAAATTGTTAAGAACAAACTAGAATAAAGATTAATTAATTGTTCCCAAAATTTTACTTAAAATTGAAAGATCAAAACAAGTATAAATATGTTTAAGATGTGCTTCTGGAGACAAAGAGCATTAACTCTCTCAAAAAATTATTTTAAAGTGTATTGAGTGTTTATAGGTGATACAATACTGAGTATTCACTATTCTGAACTTTGCATTCAAGCACTTTCAGGGTATCTACTTGTGTAACTATGATGTTTTTCTTGCACAATGAATAAAAATTCAGCTACGTAGATTCGAGCCATCCCTTCCTATGGACGCATGGGTGAAAGGGAGCTACTGCCTTTAGTGTAGGACACTATATGGTCTGTGCAGTATCATACACTAAACTTGTGATAAGCTTAATGCTGACAGAAACAGACTTCTCTGCTGGAGCCTTTACAACAAAGTTCCCCCTAGCTCCTCGAGTTTACAGTTATTCCTAACTGAATACAGAATGAAAAGTTGTTTCCACCCTACAGGCTGTAGGGGGGAAGGATCTGTAAATACACATTTTCTTGGCAATCCTGGAACAGATGTTTTGAACGGATGGAGGTCAGGATTTTTTTCAGTTCAAAGTACTTTTGACACCTACTACATCTACTTTTGTTCAATTAAATCAACAGCTCCTTTGCTTCCTATCTGTAGCATCAGAAAGACTGTGTCATACGTTAACAAGAAGAGGAAAATTTAAGACTAGGTTTTATCCACATATTGGTATGATTGCAATGGATACTAATAAGAACAGTACCATCAGTTCCAAAATAAAAGTAAACGGGAAGGGGAATCCTTAAAAATACTAAATTGCTTCGCAACCTCCAAATTACTTCACCCCGTTTCAGCAGCAGGTGCCTTCTCCCACATTCTGCATTACCAGCAGTACCTGACTTGTTTCTGCCCATAACAACATCACTCAATCTCAGCATAGGAAGAGACCTTCCACCTCTGTTTAGTTGTTTGTTTGTTTTGGGGTTTTTTTAAGAATATTTTCAAACTACATGAAGCTAAATAAAGCCATACAACAGCCCAGAGTGTACCTTTCTGTACGGCAGCATGTTGGATCCCGCTGCTTCGCTCCACGGCATGTGGCGAGTCTGTCGCTGAAGTGTAAGATATAGCACAAGCTGGCTTTTCAGCTGTGGCATGCGTCTGCAGAGAGACTCGAGTGTGACACACTTTCCACTTCACTGAGATGTACCACATGTTACAAAACATAGCTGTCCCATCATATTTCCAGTTAGTTAATATAGGAAGATTAGCGGCATCTCAAGAGATTTGTTTATCTACAAGCCTTACTTGACCACAGCTATCACTGAGGAAAAGTGCATCTGGAGCTCCACTTTCCAGATCAGAATCGTTTTTTTTCTGGTCTATTCTGCACTAGATTTTCTTCTTGTATGTACCCAAGCAGTCCTTTTATCCAGAAGTTATGAACCTGCACTGACTGTCCTTGATCATTCAATGAACACACACTTAGCTGGAAAAATTTCTGTACATCTTGGAGAGCATGAGCAAAGATTAACTTCAGAGCAGAATACAAAGATGCCTGTCATACCTCCATCAACGATTAGCATTTCTACAATCAGCTGATTAAGCTTACAACCTGGTAGATACATCTCCTCCGAAAACACAGAATGAAATAAATGTGTTGTCTTGTCCTATTCAGGTGTAGTAAAATTCACCACTGAAATAAATGGGCGTAATTTGCATTGTTATAAATGCTACACCAATCTCCAAGGTCGCTCAAGATGGACCAAAATCAAATATGTAGCAACATTTTTCTTATCAAGAGTCAGCCACATGTCACAGTTTAAAAGCAAAATACCAGATTTCCGGGAGCACAACACTGAGAATACAAAGATGCTGAAATATCTCAGCTCCAGCCGGACCTCACCAAGCACACGTAGAAGCCGAACAGAGCAATTTGCGGAGCCCCTTACAGCCACAGCTACCCCCAGATTTTATTACATATAAACCAAACATCTCAATTTTTGTGAGGCACCTTTGTTATTGTCACTACGTTCTGATCAACGGCATATCAGAAGATACAGTTCACATAGATGGCAGTTGATCATCGCAGCGTTCGGACACTGGTTTGCACATATTTGAGGCATTATTTGTTACATTTAACAGAGAAGCGTTAGCTAAAAGGTTAAGAACAATCAGAGTAAAGGGGATTGATTCTTCTGAAGCACACTGCAAAGCTTCTTCAAAAACAGACAACACCTTTGCTCAGCTACTGCGGGCGTCGTGTTCCTCCACAACCCGTGGGCCTCAACTTGCGTGTGACCGAATACTCCATCACTGCCTTTACTTGCAACTGTTAACATGGTCAAAGTATTACAAAGGACCAAATATTTTCTCCTGTTGATTCTTGTAACAAATGGCTTTAGATTTCAGGTTTATTCTCTCTTTTCTGTGCTTTGCCCTGTGATTCATGGCTCTGCCGGGCCTATCGGCACCTTCTCATCTCACCAGGCCGAATTCAGCAAGCAGCTCCACGCCTGCCTGCCCACCATCCCAACCCTTCTGCAGAACCACTGCTTGGATTCAGCATTAATCCCAAAACCTTGTACCAACCTGTTTTATCTGAACCAGGCTTGCCTGGTTTCATCACTTCTGTATTCAGGAGCCTCTGCCTCAAATTGCTCGACAGCAATCATCAGAAGGCACCTTTCAGTTGCTTCT
Source organism: Todiramphus chloris collaris (assembly GCA_025345505.1). Taxonomy (NCBI): domain Eukaryota; kingdom Metazoa; phylum Chordata; class Aves; order Coraciiformes; family Alcedinidae; genus Todiramphus; species Todiramphus chloris. Next base: position 4,674,689 of record JANVCC010000196.1, read on the forward strand.
GAGACTGCTAAACCTTAATTGTTTATATGCTAGTATATGGCTCAAATCACAGGTTTTGAGAAGCTTGAAAACAATCCCATTTCTAAAAACAAATTAGAGGGGTTTAGAGTGCACACGACTGAAGCTGAGCACAGAGAAGCTTAGATCTTATGGTTTAAGCACTGCGAACAACAAAGCCTCTACGACGCTCTGGTCACATCAGCTAGGCCAACATTTTCCCAAGTGCCCATTAATTGTATGTTCTTCCACGTTACTTGAGTTACTTTATGACTTGACATAGCAGCAACGTTCCACAGACATGCTGAGTTCTCACTGTGACTGAACTCACTGAAAGCTGGTTTGAGCTCACCAAACAGCACCTGAAAAGAATGACTCTGAACACAGAGCCCCATGGACAACAAAACAGTCTGCTTTTCTTTCAACTGGTCTGAAAGCCAAGATCCTCTATGAATTGCTTACCATAAAACCAAAAACCAACCCCATTAGCTTATGTTCTAGCCATCAGTGTAGCCACCTAGACTGGCCCACAGTCCATAAAACTTGGAGGTGTTTCACAGTTAAAAGCAGCTGATAATTCCAGGAGGAATTCAAATTGCTAGGGAAAGTCGCGCAGAAATGCTGCGTTCTCGCTACAGACACGGCCCCCTACTACAGCAGAGGCTGAAATGGGGGACACAGTCCTTCAAATTGTGCAGGCAAAATTGATTCAGACTTTTAGTGTTATTTTATTAATGCTTCATCTGTAAAGTGAGGAAATTATACTGTACAAATATTCCATTCACAATTCATTTCAAAAACAAGTCTGTGAGCAATCAAAAAATGCAGTAAGGGGGTGCCTCAGGTGATGTTCTGAATGTATTACCTAGCCAGAAGTTAAAGAAAGAAGGGATTAAGAAAGATCTTTTTTTTAAGAACACACCTTACAGCTTTTTCACAAAGAAGGAGCTTGCTAATTCTCTATTTTGAATTACTGAAGAAAAAGAATTACTGCATTACACATTTTAATTTTTTTCTAAATTTAAAATTTTCAAACTGATTAAATATATCCATTCTGCCTCAAAAACCAGATCAGAACTAAAGAAAGAATAATTGCATCAGATTTTCTAAAATGGCTTGCACTTAATGCTTTTTAATTGTCTTTTCCCATACTTGAGAGATGTAAAATAATCTAATCCCTACACGAATGCTTGAGCTCAGCAAACTCCCTCGATGTTTCCTCTTTATATTAAATATTATTGACAGAAAGGGAAAAAAAAAAAGACAAGAAGATCTCCAGAGAGGCCACTGCAAGACAGAAAATGGCATTTAGCAACAGATGCAAAGTTCAAATACCGTCAAGTTGTAGTGAATTACTCAAGTGGCAGCAACTGTGCATCAATACAGATAGGATGGCTGTAAGTTAATGCAGTTTGCAATTAGCTGCTCAAACTCCAAGCATGAAGTGACAGCCGTTATACAGGAAAAAAACGTATTAAACAGCATCAATATCCGATGGTGTTACCATCCTCAGAAAGAGAGAAATGAAATCCTCCTGAAATTTGCAACTATTTTGAGATGTACTTTAAATCCTTCTTAAAGTATATAACACAGAAATAACCTTAAAGCACAAGAAAAGCAAATATAATCCGCAACTGTTCGCTGGGTCTATGTCACATTGATTTATAACAGTTATTTCGAAGACAGACAAAAACACACAGATGCAAACAATTACTCTATTTTTGTAGGCAACAAGTGAGGTGGGTGGTAACTGAGAAATTTTGAAAAATCCTGTCACAATATTCCATTTTTTCTTAAGTAACCCTCATCACACAACAAACGCTCGCCACATCAGAGACTTTCCAGGGCCTGAAGGGCCACTTTGATTCCAGACCGCTGCAGGCATTAGTGGGGACGTAATTAGGGTAAAAAGTTCAACCACAGTTCCATGTCTAGAGTGCTGCCAGAAATAAATTTCCTCTCATTCACTGGTTTCTACTGTACCCTCCCTGAGAAACATATTGAAAACACATTTATCTTTGTAGAGTTTGTTCCTCTTCTAATTAACTTTATAGCGTTTACAGTATTTAATAATTTAAAGTGGAATTTAAAGTGGCCCTGGAACCAGCAGCTTTGCCTGTAATGGTGCTGTGCATTATCTTTTCCCTGTAGTGCTTCTTTTGACAAGTTACTCCAGGAAGGTATGTGCTCCAGCTGGTTTGAGCTGGATGTGCATTTAGCGAAGGGCTACTTCCTCCCCTCCATCTCCTCCCCGTATCGTTACACGCACAGGGGGTTGGAGCAGCAGTAAAATGAAACTATGCCTCAGCTCGGAAATCTGCTCTCCCAAACCTCCATGCTATCCCAAGGATCGCTTAGAAAAGGTTTATCTTTTTACAGCTTAATAAATCAAAGCTTTAGAAGGTCAAAACTACCCGTAGTTCTCACCAACTGGTCAAAGTTTGACCCCAAATACTAATGTTTCTTCCTTCCAATTTTGATCCAAGATGAACAGTTTATTATAGTTCAAAGTTTATTTCTTACTACAGTTCACTCAGACAAACATTTGATCTATCAGAAGAACAGCAGATCTTTCCCACCCTCGGTATTTGCAAATGGGAACACTACCTTATTCCATTAAAGCTGCCTCTCCTAGCATTCTAGTTGGTGAGAAAACTCACAGAGTTACCCGCAAACGTTACTTCAACATTGCAAAAATAGCTGGAAGTATATTAATTTTATTACAGGAACAAGTCGACAGAAAAAATTCTGGGATCTGAAGAGCTCTTCTGGGATCTGAAGAGCTCTTCTTAAGACGAAGACCATTGCTGCCTTTAGCACATAACACAACAGTCAAATCCAACATCACTAACAGGAATTTGAACTACTTTATGCAGGAGTTGTGTGTCTCAGCCTCTAAAAAGCTACCACACAACCTGCTAAGACTAAACTGATTTTTTCTACAATAACCAGAGAGGATAATGTTTTTCATCTGCTAGAACGGAAGGAAATCTTTGCAAGGCAGTTGATAGGACAGCACTTTGCAGTTAATGATGCTTTACAGTTTTTCAACAGCACAAGAGCCTTTGGGACTCAATTTCTCAAAGATAACAGAAATGAGAGAGCTTTACCCAACTTAAAAGGTTCTGCTCTACTTTTAAGAACAAAAGCAATTAAGTTTGCTGCCTAGAAATTTTAACTTACACATCCTTGACAGTCTTCAAAACAATAAGGCTGGGAATTAAAAACTATGACGAATTTTGCACAGTCCACAAATACTTAAACTTTGTGAAATCTATTTCATAGTGTCCAATAAAATGGGAAATCACAACCATCTGTCCAACTCATTTTTATGTGTGATTTGAGAAAAACATGTTGTATTTTATCTCGAGTGGATACACCCTTTACACACTCACTGCATGATTCAGTCTCTGGCACGGCTGGGTGAGTCCAGGGCACAACCACTGCATCAGCCATGGCATTCCAGTAAAAATACTCCAGGGAGAGTTACTCTGAGCAGTGTGAGAACTGTGAACAAGAACTTCATTCATCATAGCTAATTGCCTTCTCGTGGGTGATCCTTACAGAAAGCTTTGCTATTTGTCTCTGACAAATCATTTCACAGCTAGCTAATTTTAAACATTAAAAGCCACAGACACTTAGAACTGGACACTGGATTTTAGCATTAACTAGTTCCTTTGCCAATAAGGAACGGGGTCATGCGATTATTCAAAAATATTCATGTGGGAAAATATTAACACTTTATTTGTTTCTATTCTTCCTCATGTAAAGCTTCTTTCTACCTAAACCTTAACACTCCCATAAACACGTTCCCAAGTTAAACTTACATTAAGGCTAGTAGATTTTAAGCTACAGTAGCCACGCTAATAAACCATGCTTCCTGAATATCTGCTGCCAATTGATTTGCCTTGTAAACTGATCAGCAGAGTTAAAAAAAATGCTGCCTATCCGAGTTACACGTTTTGTTTGCTCCAGCTACTCCTTCTTTAACTTGCCCTTATTTCCTTTCTCCTCCCATGATTAAAAAAGATTACCTCTTGCTTCTCATGACCTTAAATGACCTCCAGACAATTCTTCAAGTCATCCAAAATTTTCCATCACTTGACATCCTTAATTTAATAAGTCTTTCTAAAAATATATGCTAGAAACATTGCACATGCTACAGGCAGGCTGCTTAGGTTACTGGTTAAGGCCCTTTACTCTTTATACTGTAGAGTTTGGAAAGTCTATGGGCATCAAACTCATACTTTTTAATCTCCTGTAACTGATCTTTCAATTAGCTGTACCTGATTATTACTGTACTCGTATAGTTACCTGGCTATCGTAGATACCTCATCTTGATGTTGCATTAATGTGTACCAAGCCCCATAAATTCACTTTGTGTGGGTATAAAGATTTGTTTATCTTATCACCAAGAACAAAGTAAGCATGCCTCTACAAAACCCCACAAAAACACCCCAAATTTATGCAGATGTTCTTTCCTTTTCGGTTTTCCTTTAATTTGCAAATCTTGTAATCTAAGACTGAAGTTGACTGAACCAACGTCTAAACCAGCACAGTAGTATCAGCCAAAAAACACAATCTGTTTCCCATTTATGTGTCAAGACTGCATCCTTTCTGGGGGCTGTGAAAACTATTGTTTTGAAAAGATTATATAGTGAATCATAGAAGGGTTTGGGTTGGAAGGGGACCTTTAAAGATCATCTGGTCCAACCCCCAAGCTAGACATTTCAGGCCTTTTACTTGATGGAAAACTTGACTTTTAAAGTACAAAAATCTGCATGCTAAAAGCTTGTCAAACTCGGAAACAAGGCAGAAGTTTAGAAAACACTAAATTAATCTTCCCTGGTAAAATGCTCATCGCGGGGAACAGAAGGATTGAGATTAGGAGCAAATCTCTTGCTACAGAATTTTTACATAAAGCAGGTGCCAGAAATTAATTTCCAAGAGAAAAGTTTAAAGTTTTAGACACACACAAACACATTTTTTTTTTAAAGAAGGTTCTCTATTGGGACTGTAACAAAGAATTTAAGATTTACAATTAAGAAATATGACACTTCATCAGAATACTGATATTCAAAATGAATGTAAGTTTTATCAGCATGTATTATATCAATGCTTACCGTGTTAGGTTACATTACAAGAGAGATGCAACCCACACACCAAGTTACCCAGAAGCTGGTTTCTAAGTGAAAGTGCTGTTAAATCTCTGGGAGTCATACTAAAAATTAACAAGTCATTTTTAGACTTGTCAAAAAAAAAAAAAATGTGTAATTCATTATTTTGCATGAAGTACTATTATACCCATCTTTCCTTCATAATGAAGGAAAGAAGTCCTAGTGTATTATCACAGACAAAATGACTCATTGATCTCTTTCTGTTAAAGTACATGGTACATTAAAAGGATAGCAAAAAATACTGAAGTTAATTAATATAAGTGATAATTTTTTGAAGGTATTTATTAATGACTACTTGAAAATTCTTTGGACTGCAGAGGGATGAACGTTCTACATTAAAAAGAATTACTTTTTATCAGATTTTGCTCATTATAGTATATTTATTTACAGCTAAAGGAAACAAGAATTTCCTGATGGTAACCACTAATGCAGACTAGTGGTGAGAACCAGGAAATCCCAGCTCCTAACCTGAACGTGTCGATACCTCATTGGTACAGTCCTAAAAGATAAAATACTATTAAATGACAGTGCAGAGGATCTACATAAAGACTATATTCTATCAGATGTAGCATCTGTAACACTTAAACCTTGCTCATATCTGCTCATTTTCATACGTGCTGAATGGAATTTCTCAAAGACTTTTATGCATTTGAGTATATGTACATGAGTCCATAGAAATCACAAAACATATCGACACATTTGTAGGTACAATCACTCAGCTATCACGCAGAACTGTCTATGCACAGTATTAATAGCTCTTTAATACATGTGACTTTTCCTGGTCGAGAACAGCCTGTGATAATTTACAGCAACTCAACTGCAATGAAGAGTTAATAACCTACTAAGGTTTTATCATAAGTCAGGTGTAAAATAAATTTATAATCTTCACCTTCTGGCCAAAAACTAAGCAACTTCAAATCACTTTCTTGAAAAGCTACTGAAAATGTATTCTATATAAATAATTGCCAGTGAAAAGAATTTAAATTTGAGTATTGCCTCCAGATACAGCAGAGTCCAAAAATATTCTTCAACAGTAAGTCATGGTGCCAGCCACCACATCTTCCAAAGCATTAACCACATGCCTTATTTATTACTAACAGATAACAACAAAAACTTATTTGGAAATGTCAAAATTACCAGGAATGTTCCAGAAAAAGAGTAACAATAGTTACAGATCTGAGCAGAGCAACCAGCAGTCAGAAATTCTGGAGAACTGCTAGGGAGAATCCAAACAATCATCGAGGCTGAAGAAGTCAAACTCCACCCTCCCCCAAATCCTTCTCCTTGGTAGATGATTCTGACAGGTTTTAGACAATAACCTGGGTAAGATCTGAATGGGAGAAAGCCAGAGGACTGATGGAAGTAACTGAAGCACTTCAGGAGGTCACAGGTTTCTCCTCACACCTTACCTGGTGTCCTAGGATGAGGATGGAGATAAGGGGCAGGGGTATTGTGCTGGTGGAAGTTTTGTTTCGGGACTACATCTCACAGAGACAAGGACACTGGCCCTACTGTCATAATCATGTCCAATCTCATTCAGTTGGCAGTAAAGAAAGACAATGTAGTTTAATGTACCAGTGCAATGGTTTGTGTGTTGGAAGACTTGGATTTGACTTGAGGATCTGCTCTGGACTAGCTGCCTTTTAGAAAATCATTCAGTCTTTTAGACACTTTGTTTACCTTTCTGTTCAATGGGCAATATTTTAGTGTCAGTGCTACATCACTTCACTGGTTATTTGACCTGCCATTTCAGTAGACAGAACAGGCCTCCTATTCCCTGCACATTTTCAGTAGTGTGCTGACAGCTGCAGTATTTCATGCCATAGCCAACATAATCTCCAAAGTAGGTGAGGAGATGACTGTAGTGAAAATCAAGTGCTTTGGAATAAACGTTCTAGAATAAATGTAGTGTTTTCTTCAGCTATACGATTAAACCAGGTCTTTTATCTGTCCACAGCCATTAAGATACACAGGAAACGATGTTAAACACAAAGCTAAGAACAGAACTAAAATTGTGATTCAGGTTCAGAGGCCATTCATATTTTGATGTTCTACACAAATTCTTCTTTATGCACAACAATTTGAGACGTGTAATCAAATCGTCTGTGAATGTAACCAAAGCAAAAACAACTGTGACACTTGAGCCAATTGAAAAGGAGTGTCATTCCACAGCTGAGGACAAACTATCACAGAACTCTTCATCTGAAAGCTGTTGACAAAATAGGTTATTGGCAAGGACTCTTTCAAAAATAGCTTGCAACCAATAGTAAGCGTAGAAAAGTGTTTCAGAATTTTCTGCTGAAGAATTAGCACCATGAGCAAACTGGTTCTTTATAAAGTCTGTCAACAAAAGCCTGTAGCACAGCCTCCTTTTTTTCATGATGTGCTAGTCCTCTAACAGTGGTCACAGTGGAAAGCCTGATCTAAAAATCTTCTAGTTGTAGAAATTTAACTACAGACATATAGTAACACAAACTTACCTATTCATTTAGAATAGGTATCAGCTTTCTGTCTTTGTAGAAAATCAGAAACTACCAATAATCTTTGAAGTATTTCTCACCAACTGAGGAACACAGTAACACAGTTAAAATAATGATCCTTAGAGTTTCTTCACTTGCCAGGTATCTCAGCTTCTAAAGCAAAGGTATGAAGAAGGGAAGTTTTTTCCATCCAGCATATCCTTTACATATATAAACACACCGTTTCAATTAAGACAAAGTCCTACCAGAGCAGTATTTGCATCCCCAGTTACATGCACTCTCACGTAGAACAAGTCATTCAGGAGCTTACAGACAGGGGAGGGGGAAGGAGAAAAGACACTTTTGGAAATTGTAAACACATCAGTGAAAGACATTTCACTTCTCCACTCCTTCATGGCTTGTGTTTCAAACGTTTAAGACAGGCAACATTAATATTCCATTTTAACACAGTAATATTATATACAGAGAAATTTAGAGACACTTGGTAGCCCTCCTCCACACCCAGAGTGATTGAATTCTTAACTGAGAAGGGTGTGGCACAGAATTAGTCTTACTACTGTAAGAAGATTTACTGCAACTGTTTAGCCTTTGAATCATCACACAGGGGTTTACCCTTGAAAAGCAAATATTTTCCTGCAGGTACAGATGTAAATCCTTGGCACTGTCTGAATCAACATGTTAAACAGATATAAAATCTCTTGAGGCCATCTTTTATAGGAGAAGTGATACAACAAGGCTGTCCAGAGCGCACAAGACACGACTGTTAACTTATTTTTCTAACTAAAGTAGACTTTACATGTATTTTGCTAACAAGGAGTGGCTGTAACAATGAAACTGCTTGGTGCTTTTTGATTTGATACACAGCTGCTGCTTGAAAGCATCTTTTAATTACTTTTTAAGACACAGATATTACTTTAGATACTTCTCAATCATAATTCTGACCAGGATCAAGATCAGAAAAGGCTAATCCTAAAACTGTGGTAACACTAAGAACAAAGTAAACTCAAAGGACCTCTTCATCTATTTTATATCAAGAGTCTCTATTTTCTCACACCTTTTAAAAAGCTTCAGTCAATACCAAGTGTGTGCTGACACGCTAGGAAAAAAACTTTAAAAGCACTTCCCAATGTCATCCCATTAGCAAAAAGGGAATACAGCTTTAAAGACAAAATCTACTGGGGTATTTTGGATGATATTTCAACCTATGTATAAGGATTCATTCACAGAAAATATTCTTACCCAGAAGATCCGATGCTTTTGCAGACGCCGAGAAGAGGCCGCTTCTCTGAGAAATTATCACATTTCTGAGCACCTAGTAAGAGAGAAAGCAAAAAAAGAAAGACCAAATCACTATGTGGTGCTTGTGCTACCTTTCCAAGTACAGGGGGTGTGCGTGCTGTGGGGGCCCAATGCATTGGAAGGATATTGAATAGATAATACAGAACTCCCAGCCTTTATGAGATTACTGATAGAAACACCACAGGCAGAGCCACGAACACCGGAAGGAAGAACTGATCTTGAAAGAGACACCAATGAGCAACAAAATATGTAGCAAAATCTGCACAGGGCTTTGGAGTCACTTTCTATTCATTTCAGTTGGAGTTAAAAACATTGCTGGATTTCCTCCATCTTCTTCCAACCTTTGCCTTTTCATTTATCTATCTATAGGTATGCGTGTGTGTGTGAATAATGGAATTTTCTTTTTTTTTCCCCTCCATTATACACCAAACCCTTTGATCTATAAAGAATATTAGTGATATAGTCTGTTCAAATTTCAATTCACAAATACTGGTGTACTGCACTAAATCAATTCTTCAGAAAGGCACAACAATTAACAATACACATTTTCACATAACAGAGACTGTTAATTATTAATAAGTCGGGTACGTGCAATTAATTTGTAACAAAACCCGTTCAGTACTCTCATCTGTGCAAGAAGTCGTCTTCCCTCCTACACATTTGGGTATTTATAAAGCCAAACGGGTCACATCAATAACTCCACCACCAACAATAGATTTACAGGTAAACCAAACCAGCCAAATGCATTTTCCTTTTATTCCTATTATTTCAAGGGCTTTCATGACTCATACCTGGACTGTATGTACTGACCTGTAAAGTGATAAATGAAACATACAGTCGTCTTAACAATCTGGCAACCAGTTTGTTTTCTCCACTGCAGGTAACAGATGAACTTCATTTGTTTCTGCTCCCTGAGCCAGTCTCTCGGCGGTGAGGGCAAAACGCTGACTACCAGGAGCTCTGACACAGATTTAAGTGGAGCTAGGATTTTACCTTAAGTATTTCTTTTTCCTCTCTCTCTTTTTTTTTTTTTTACTAGGTATATTATAGACATGAATTCATATATTTTTTTATGGGCTTGTTCCAAGTTTAACAACAAAGGGAGGGCAAGGGGAAAAAAGGTGATGGGGAGTACAGGCAAGCAACTGCACAAGATCTGAAGGATCTTTTAATACCCAAAATTCGTACAACAGGCGCTTCAACTTCCAGCATCAGCCTGCAATGACCAAGGGCCTCGTTCTAAAAAACACAAATAAATAACTAAAAACCCATTTTCTACTCCAAACAGATACTTTCAGAATGTAAATATTAATACTGTCGAAAAGGATCATTATTTTGAGGACTCTGCAGGGCATTAAATCAGGTTAATAGCCGCCCCATTCACGAGATTGCAGGAAGCGCCATGTGTCGTTCCCCGCGATGCTTAATGGAGCCAGCAGCCCTCCCGAGTTCTGCGGGGGGATTTAATCTCCCAAATTCTGCTGGATTAATGCTGATTTGGAAAATCGTGTTTGTTTGCATGTGCGATACGCTGACGTTGCACACACCTGCTCCACACACAGTGTTTAACCAAATGCAGCAGGATGATTGAAATGAAAAACAGCTAGCTAAATCCCCCAAATACAAAAAGTATTGAAATCCTGGTGCAAAGTCTTTTTCTTAAACTCCTTTTATTCTAAATCCTTTTAATTCTGTCATATAACACTACAGCATTTATAAAAAGCTGAAAATCCCGACAAATCACACAATTAAAGTAATGAGAACTGTCCTTCCTGCCAACGAGGCACCACCTTACCTACAGCTCCATTTAGCTAAATGATGCAGTTTGGGGGTTGGGTTTTGTTGGGTTTGGTTTGTTTGGTTTTTTTTTTAAATCTAACTTCAGTCATTATACTTAAAAATGAAAAAAAAATAAAATAATCTGGGGCTAAATGAAATTTCATACAAATCAACATTTAGAACTTTATGAAGTCAAAAGGTTATCCACACAAGCTCAAAGCAGCTTATGTACTGTACTCCTGATGAAACTGTGAATAGATCTCTCTTGGGCCTGCTAAGGCCTCTCAATAATGCCAATAATAATAGTGACAACAACAGCAGCAGCAGCTGCCACCCACCTTTATGAAGAAGAAAAATGAAACTCGAGTGATTTTCCCAGGAAAAGCTACTCAAGCCTATAAAAAGTACCCTCGTTTCCCTTGAGTAAGGAATGCGCTGGGTAAACGTCAAATTCTGACCTATTTAGCCAGAGCATATATGCTCAGAGTATATTTTTCTCATATTCCACTGATCAAGTCCCATCACAGCCATTTAATAATGCAGTGCATCTCCTGTTCAACTAAACCCCTCTTATTTATACCCTTTACTGGAGAATTGTGTTGCATTTGTGGTTTCGTCCTACATCAGGGTAGTAGCCAACCAGTATCTGGAAGTGCCCAGGTGGCATCCACTACCTATTGCTTCCACTCCCTATTTTGCTGCTTTTCAAGGGATAAAAAAGCCTTTAAAAAAATAAATAAATAAACCTTTCTTAACATTTCTCTATCACTAACATTTTGTGTCTGATTCCTTATTGGAAACAAATGCAGAAAAACATATATGCTACTCCAAACAGAAGTGAAGAGGCTCGAAACGATCCTAAAAATAGTGAGTTCTTTGCTCAGCTTCGGGGTAGCACCTATAAATGTTCCATTTCTTGCACAGATAAACTCCAACTGAATTACTCGATGCCATGCCTGATAACAGCCTCATCCCAGAGCTTCAGATGCTCCTTTGGGATTAATATCCTAGAACGTGAGCACCATATTATTCCGTTTCTCTTAACTCCCAGCATCATCCAGACATTTCAAGTTTCAGAGTCTCTCTCCAGTACCTGCATCATCATTCCTGCTTCTGACATCCCCAGAAGTTATCACCCGGGAACACCCTTCAACTCCAGTTGATTTCCTGACCCCCTGCTCCTCAGCCCACTCCCCCTCCCATTCGTTAGATGCGACAGCAATGTTGCAAGAAGCAACAGTGGCTGGAGAACGTAATCATAGCAGTTCTGCCAGAGACAGGGCTATGCATGCTTATATAAAGTTGGCTATTTTTCTGCACAGCACCATAGTTTTATTCCCTCATAACTACATAGCTTCTGTACAAAAAAAAACCCCAAAACATCTGAAACATTTGTTAGAGATTAATGTTTCTGGAGTCACACATTAATTGAAGACAGGATTCAATCAGGATAGCTCTTCTATTTAAAACAAACAAAAAAAAAAACCCCAAACCAACAACACAATATTCTTAAAAAGACCTCTTAGTCTAGCACAGTGAAAGTTGAAGGTGTATTGGATGTGATGCCAGCACTGAAATGGTGGCACACAGGTCAGTCCACACAGCTTCGAAGAAATTAATACTTTTAAATGTGCTCCAAAATTCCTCCCTACAATATCTATAAAAGGCTTACTTGCCACGCTTGAGAATTCTGTTCTCTAATTTCTATAACCCACACACATTAACATCCATTATGCCTTAACAACCCACAGAACAGTTACAGGACACCAAAACTGAAACGCGCACCTGCACAGCCCACTCACACCAGTCCAAACCTTGCTACCAACTGCTCCTGCTTGGTCAGCTTGCAGGGCTGGTTCCTCTACTGTACACACTAGGCAATTATTTTGGCCTTCGGGGACTTAAAACCACTAAGCCACCCAAGTGGTTGAATACATACAAAACTCACATCTGCCTTCCTTTAGAAAGCCACCTAAATATTATAGCTCTTTTAAGTATACCTGCACAGAAAGCTGAGTCGGCTTTGGAGGTTCCAGTTTTATTTTACCAACAGCAAAGATGTCAGCTGCAGAGCACAGAGAAAGCTGCTGCCAAACGCGAACTTTCAGCAGGTTTAGATTTTCAAATGCAAAGCCACTCTGTATCCCGCTTCAGTTTTCCCTGTTAATTCTAGTTTTCAACCCTCCGTCCACAAGATTCCTTTAGCTCATAGTTGTTTCAAACATAGTACCTCTGATTTCTTTCATTTCCTTTATTTGCCTCCCCCCCCAACCCAATATCAATTTGACTAAGCAGTGAAATTCATCGCGAGATGTAAGACTATTAGATCATCTTTTCTGCCAGAAGCATAATCTAGAAAATGGCAGCAAACTCATTCAGTTCACTGCAGGAATTTATTTTCATAATGCTGAGACGTGGCACTAGGTTTTACAGACAATGACTGATGGAAGCTTCAACACGCACGCCCATCATCAGGAATCCTGGCCCACCAGTTGCCACACAAGGCGATGCCCGCAGCTTTCCCCCCTTTCTGCTCGGCTTTTACCCCGTACAAGGCTCCCTTAACAACTGGGACAGCACAGGGCACAACACAGGTACTTGGCCAGGGTCTTGTAAAATGACCCAAGTAGCAAAAACGGGGAGACCAGCGTGAAGTCGCTTCAGAAAGCAGAAATACTCTGATTCTGTAGGAAAAAGAGCAGCAAAGCCACTTGAAGTCAACGTGCTATTTCCTTAGCACTGGTTTCTGAAGTCTATATGCAACAGACCTCAAATTTAAGTCAAAACACAAGAAGTTTTTAAAAACACTAGAAGAGTTCTGATTTTCATTAGGGACTCCGGAGGTCAGAGAACATAAAGTTAACCCAGAAAACCTCAATAATATTTTTAACGCTTCCATATCACAGAAATACTAATCAAAAGAGAACAAGCATAGGATGAATGTAGGAACATCTGAGGCAGAATACTTGATAAGGAACTCAGTATCATTTCAATTCCACCTATGTATTCATGGAGTTACCTCAGCGAAATGAGAAAGCATCATCTAGAGGGGGAAAACTAAAAACCATGTTGAACAAGGAACATGAGTAATGAGGTCAGCGTGGCTAAATAAAGCCATTAGGTATTGTGTGAGAGAAAGCCCAACACAGAGTAACTCGAGTAGCAGTGAGGACTTCACAACTTGAATCACATGAAATGGAAGAGGAGGAGGGAGTTAATACACCCCGATTCAAGCTTGGTTTTGTATCTACCACAATATTTGCTGCCTTCTAATAACCCCAAAGTCACATCAATTTGTTTTCAAATACATCTTTGCATTCTTGTTTTGTCTGAAGAGACAGAAAAATCCAGAGCCCAAGAATCCAGGCACCTGTATGCACATAGGTAAGTACTAAAGTCAATCACAGCATCCAGATTTGGAAGTGACCAAGAGCTAGGCAAGTTAGAAAGCTGTGCCAAGCAGATGGCTCAGCAGATAATGCAGCGTGGGGCACGCAAAATGCCAGGACTTACTATTCTTATATCTAAGGTTAATAGCATCCAGACAGAGATGTTCTCATGTTCTGAAGCTATGCAAGTTTATCGCCTCTCTCAAGCCTGAAATTTGGTCACGGTATTAACCTTCAGTCTCAAAAGAAGCCATTTATATTGCAGGCTGCAGAAAACAGCCAAAGCCACTGAAGACAACAGCGCATAGTCTCTGTCCACAGTCAAGAGTTAATGCCCACATTTTTCAGAGTCATTTACAGAAATCTCTCAGCTCTTGACAGATATTTTATCCAGGCTGCAGAGCGACCACGCCACGGACACCGAGACATCAAAGCACCACAGTGCTGGGCCAGCTCGGGTCTTGCCTGGTTTGTTAGCTCAGACAAAACCCTGCAAGAACACTGGTGTAGCTGCCAGGTCAGACCAGTTCCAGGGGCCATTTAACTGCTCTAGCATGGCACACAGCCTGAACCAATAAACCTCAGCAGGTCCCAGTTGGCAGCGTGCGTGGCCAACTCCAGATACTGCACCACGTTCCTGCTGCTAGGACCACTTATAACCTGCTAAATCAGATTTGAGGAGGTCTCCTTTGCAATAAGCCTGCATGAAACAAGCCTGTATGAAATGACTCTTTTGAAACAATGCTTTATTATGCTATGAAGCACATGATGCAGCAGAGGATCTAACATCAAAGGGCTACAGTATTTTAACAAAATAGTTGACAAACTATTAAGTTCTGCTACTGTACAGTCACCAAGTTAAAACCATGAGCTTTCCTTTCACACCTGGGAATGAGCTTCTTATCACAAACGAAGATCAGCTTCTAGGAACGTGCCAAATCCATCCACCAAGAGAGTCCTATTTTCAATAATTCCCTTTTTACAGCTTTACAGTAAAAGAGTGTTTGAGCTCACTGATAGTAATCAGCTTCTCCTTTACAAATTCCTTTTATTTTGTTCAGAATCATTAAAGCTCGTGTGTTAGTTATCTAAGGCCTCTTATTACAGCTTTACTTTTATCTGATTCCAGATACTGGCCAAAGATACATTCGTGTACTTTTAATCAAAGATTTATTTAAACCAAGCCATGTAAAAAGAGACCAAAACATGTTTTTTAAAAGGTTTGGCTTAATTTAATATGAGCTAATTTGAACAGCTTTCTAATGTAAGAACTATCATTGTCAGATGATAAATATATGCAATTTAGAGCCAGAAAGACAGTAAGTACTTGAAGGAGTTCATAAGCAGTGCAACTTTCTAGATTGAAAAAATCAGAAAAGAGAAAACCAAACAAACAAACCAAACAAAAAAACCCCCAAGAACTTATAGATTCTTCAATTAATTTACTTTATTTCCAATTTTACTTTTCATTCCCTTTTTCCTCAGAGAGGAAGGGGCATAGACATATAGAAGAGAAAAAAAAATCCAAACAAACCAGCTCTCCAGGAATTAGGCAGCGTTCCCATAAACAGAATAAAAGGCACAACATGCTTGTAAAGTGTTTTGCTTTAAGTTACTTTAACCTATAATAGGGTTACAGAGCCCCATATTCTCATGCTTTGTATATCCCTCTGCTCAGGAAACCACTGAGACAACATAAAATGTGTTCGTTAAGCCTTTAACTGTCTTCTTTTACTTCCTTCAGAATGCTCAAAGTTATTATAATTTACTACTTTTGTAATAATTTAAACAATAAGCAGATTTCAGGCTGTATCTTTTGAGTTCACTAATTAATTCATAATATATTACCAACATTTGTAATCCACCATAATCCCAAAAACCCTCATGCTAGAAGCCCGTTTTTTCATCCGTAAGCTAAAAGATAATAAATGTTTCCAAACAGAACGGTTAACATCTCTGAGCACAGATATACCCAGATATCCTCTAAACTACAAAGGAAGCAGCATCAAAGCTACAATCTGAAGATGAAACTAGAGAAGCAACAGAGCAGGAGGAGAAAAAAAAGTAGTAAATATTACTTCTAGAAAGCAATTATGAGGGTGACAGTTTTAAATGAATAGAAAAAACTATGTGTCAGGTTCGAGCAATGATCTGGACAAATATCTATTAAAAAAATAAAATCATGGTTACTTATGAACCATATGAATATAAACTTACTGATCTGGGGAGCTGGTAAAACCCGTGCAGCTCGAACTGGACCATGGCGGACAGAAAAGAGTTCCTGAGCTTCACCACTGATCTGCAAAACAGATTATGAACATACAATATAAATATACATACTGGCAAATAAATACATCTATATATTTAGTAGTTAAGTACATAGAAAGACATTGTACAAGAAGGAGGTAAGAAAGTAAGTTGGCGAGACGTTGCCTTTCTAACCAACCATCTGCAGCTTCTCTAAATGAGAATCTATCTTAGAATCCCTGAATAACACAAATTATAGCAACAAAAAGATGGGCTCCCTCTAAAAAGGGGTGCCCTAGACTGTGTGGATGAGGTCCCAGAACTATCTACTATTAAAGACCACACACTTGGAGAAGAAACAAGACTAGAAGCTGACTGCCGACCAAAATTCACCAAAATTGGAGAATCTGACAATATTGGTGCATTCCCTGTTCTCCGAGCGAAAATTATGTTCTAAACTAGAAGGCCAAACTAATTAGGTTTGTCACTAATGGCAGTCTTGAAAAGATTAAACCAGAAGTAGTTGAGAAGAATTTCCAGACTTCCTGTGAATGGTCAGTCAGAATACATTTTCCTGACGGCCTGGTAATGGATCTGATACAGAATGTCAAACTTCAGGAAAATGGCAAACATTACGAAGCTCATTTCCAAATAACCAACAACTTAAAACAGATGTAATGAGACTAAGAACGTAGCCAACATGTTGGCATAAAGTTTTGCCAAACGAGCAGTTTACAATATCAGAAGTGAATGCAAATTGGAACAAGGTTGTTATGAATCAATAAATACAAGTTAACTTTTTGAAATGCTGTTTTATGGTTGTTCCCCTTGCTTTCTACACTTCAGCTCACACGTTCAAGAAGTTAAAATACAACTACTGTTTGAACAACAAGTCATAAATATAGTACTGCAGACTCTCAGCTTACTTCCAGTCTTAACCCCGAGCCTCCTTATCAGTGCTTTAGGTACCGTGGGCAGAATGAAACCTACCCCACTGAAGCAGGAGTCTTTCATAAGTCTACTCTGAAAGCACCCTTTGCTCCAGAGGTAGCCCACCACTCTGCACACGGTGTATAAACACAGACTGTAGGCAGCTACTGCTTGTCCTTACGACTCCTGGAATAACATCCCAGCTACACCGATGTGGGGCGATAACACTCCCGGCCACGTTAGATGTGCAGACAGCTTGCAGTCCACATTACTGTTAGAGATGGGATCAGAATCATTCCTGATGGACACCACAGTTTTAAAACTGTAATCAATATGAGAATTAATCCCTTAGTCTATCCTGCTCTTATTTTATTAGGCAGATGTTCCAATCATGGAGGATTCTTCTCAGCATCATCTGAACAACGCAGCATCGTGGTACTCCAGCTTTTCACAACCAGTTTAATTCCCCCTCGGGGGCAGCTAGAGGCCTCTGCTCCGAAGGGCTTGCTGACCAGATCCCATACAACAGAGAAGAATGATGATCAGAAACCAACTCAAGACAGGTTTGATGATTGTTTTTAAGAGATCACGAGTTACATAGATAACATCCACATCCAGAAAATACAGCTTGGAAAAAAAAGCAGAGGGCAGCTAAGTGGAAAATGAGAAATATTAAAGAGAGAGAGTAGTAAAAAGATTAAAAAAATACAAAGACGGTAGCAGGCTTTCTATCCATCAGAACACACCAGCTCTATGAAAAGGGAAAGGAGGAAGTGGAAAAGAAGAAAAATACAAGGCTTTGGAACTATTATTATTGGCAATTAAAGACTTTTTCCCCCAAATCATGAAAATGCTGTTTCACAAGTGTGTGCACACCAGCGGCTATGAATGAAGAGAACTAGCATAACAAAAGCACGGAAGAAGTGATTCACATAAAACAGTCCGGCCCAATTCAGTCACCTCCTTCTGCTTTTTAACTATGCCAGCACATCGGCTCGAGCTACAATCTACTTCAAATAAACTTGTAGTCCCAAAAGTAAGACACACTAAGAAGGCCAAACCTTCCTAACTCAGTTTCTGTTCTTAACCACACTCAACTCCAGAAAGCATGTTTATCCAGCCTGTGATGCCAAGCCCCGGTAGAGCTTAAGGTTGAGATTCCCAAAGAAAAGCCTAAAACATACAGCTACAAATGAAGTTGATTTCTACTTCAGCACCCAGTGTGAAAACCCCAGCCCAGCTCTTCTCGTGTATATAATGCTTTTCCTTTTTAATAATTAATATTCATAAGAGATAACTATTTCATCATTTTCTACTGTTGGGAAGTTACGGAAAAAAGGGTAAATGGACAAACCAAAGCCACGGGATCTGAGAGTGACACAGACAAGACCACAGGTAGTTAGCTCCTGGTTTGAGACCACTGTAACTTTTGACTCTTTCGTGTAACAGGTTCTTTCCTCTCTGGATGGGTAGGATTCCCCCACCAAGAGAAGGTGAGACTTTCTAGAAAACAAGTGAGTAAATGTTCATATAACTTCATCCATCTCTACAGCTCATCCATTTGCAGTCTTCCAAAATTCTGAATTAACTGCAGTTGCTGTCAATGTCCTTCATCTACCTACGCAAAACACAGAACGTGGTTACCACTGCTGAGGCCACACGGATCAGTTCTGCCCGAAAGCACTATCTCAGGGCAGAGATTACACCGTCTGATCCTCCTGCCAGCTCAGGCCTTATCTCCCTCCCCAGACAGCCAACACAACCAGCCAATCTTTTCTGTGAATGGGACACTTATTGCACCAGGAACCGAAGCGGGACAAGCACGTACATCTAAGAGAAGCCCAGCCCCATCACTGCATGGCCAGCAACCTTGGCACTGCCCACTCAGGTGAGATGGAGGCTGGCAAGTAAAAGGCTCCGCATCCCGTTACCAGTCCCTCGAGCAGCACAAGTCTCATGAGCAGAGACAAAATATAAATAGACTTCAGGAACTGCAAACAGAGCTCTAAATCCTTCAGAAAGCACCTGTGAAGAAACCAGGCTGGGGCTGCCATTTTGGATGGGAGCCAGCTAAGTAGCAAATCCCTGTGGCAGCTTTCAAAGCTCTTAAAAGTTTTTCTTTCCTATTCCAAAAGCCAAGAATACTTCCAAGCAGGTTTCAAGAATTGAATATTGAGCTATAAAAGCAGCTTCAGGTACTCGTTCCGTGAAAGAGGGAATCCAAACCGACGGCTCCAAGCTGGCCTGATGGAACACTCCAGCTTTCCCAGTGCCCGGTACCAAACCACAAGCCTCAGACCTCCATGGAAGCTGCAAGCACAGAACAGGCCGATCCAAAACCCGGCCCCCAGCGAGGTCTTCATCACTCTCTTCCAGTAATGACAGATTGAAAGGAGAACTCCTCTCTCCTCCACTCAGTCGTCTTGAGCTACTGCTTAAAATATGACAGACCAGAAATCTGGAGCACTGGTTAATTTTTGATGACAGAGCTTTATTGTTTGGAGCATACCAGTTTGCACCCATAAAAAAGAACAGAACAAAGGAAGTTTTGTTCACACTAAGGATAACTAATAGTTTCCAACCATAGAAAATGGTTTTCACATGGTAAAAAAAGTCAAACATACACCAAACTGAAACAAAATTGAGTTCAAAACTCAAATGCTTAAACTACTGTGCAACTGTATAAAAGGAAACTGCTTGTATATTAAAAAACTGTCCCAGGGAAGACAACAGGAGGGTTGGTTTTTAAATATTCTGATGTATGTTCTAAATATAATATAGGTATCGTGACCTGATGCTATAAAATGACAAAAAGCAACTAACAGATGCCTCCACAAAATGCCATTCGATGGAATTATACTGGGTTAAAGACCATTTGCTACCAGTCACCTCACTGCTGAGAGAGTTAGGAAGGACTGCAAGTAAAGGGACAGATTTTATCACTCCAGTTTAGAAACTCACACTGCTTTGTCATTCAAAGCAAACCTCTGTAATTACCTAGAGATTATAAGAACTTCTAGGAATGCTACAGAAGTCTACTCTAGCAACTGAATTAAGTATGAAATTGCACCTAGCATTTGGAATTATGACAACACTAATTAAATTTTAAAACCAATGAAACCTTAGAAATGGTTTTGGTCTGTTTCCTCAGTGTTCTCACTTTGTCATACATTTTGAGGAGTCTTAGCATTTTGTTTTTCCAAGTGGCTAATTCAAGCCTTAACAATGGTACCCCCTATCAGGAGGGGGTCTGGACAGAGAAGGGATTGCAGCTTACTCTGTGATAAATGACTCAACCTTTTCCCAGCTCTAAGAGGGGTAAGAATCACAGAGGAGAAGGAATTACAAGGACAACCACACAGAAATCCCAACAGACAGGGCTTTTGATGAACAATTGAAAGAACAAAATGGAACTGCCATGTCTGACTTACAATTTACATCCATCTATAGATCCACAAACACACACCATCTGCTGTACAACTGCAGGTTTAACAACTTAAAAACCACAGTATTACTGACAGCAGCATTTAAAGAAATTTAAGGTCTGGCAGTAGAGAAATGGCAGCGGGTGATGCCATCCTTGTCCAACGAGTCCTCTGCGTTCCAGAGGTCTCCACACGGAAGTCACCTACCATATGGGCTGACACATCCCATCAGCCTGGGGCAGAGTCATTACACCACAGCCTTGAAGTATTTTTTTGCTAAATATACATCTGTGCTTGTTATTAAAAGCTCCCTTTGGTAGTTCCTACTTTATTCAGCTCAAGCTTGAAGGTTCTTTTTTAATTGTAATATGAACCACAAAATTAAGATGATTTTTCTACTTATGAAACTTCCAGCATACAATAAAAAAAAAAAAATTATCTGTCACAAAAGCAGCCAACGTGCATTTCCCTGAACAGGAACATCTAGAACAGATACTTGGAAACCACAGGAGGCAGAAATCAGTTCCAATTGTATTTGAAACATGAAACTGGGAGCAAGGGAAAAACAAATTCCAAATAAAACACAAAACTACACTGCACAATTATCAAATAGGAACTCCTAGTCATACTTTTGTGTATTCCCAGATTTCTCCCCACTTAGTGAGGCATATTTTAAGAACGCTTTTAACCTTCCCACCCCCGTTTCAAAACAAAGATCAAAGAAAAGTCATTTGGATGGACACCTTCCACTTCTTATGCAATACAGATTTAGCCGCCGCACTTCAAAACCCCAGCCGTGACTTCAGCACCCAGCAGTCCAAACATTATTTCAGGCCTTTGAAGCAGCCCTAATGGTATCTTCCATTTGCAAGTAACACTTCTGTAGTCAAAGATCTTACTCCAAGGAGATGTTAATGTGAAACCACTCAGACTGCAGAGAGACACACACTCCTGGAGGCAGACTGCAAAGGTGTTTAGAAGTCAATGTAACGCCATTACGGAGAGTGTCAGCTTAGAAGCTGTCATAAACACTTCATAATCACTCAGACACAAACTGGACTGCCTGCAACACATTACTTTATTAAGTGCTGAATAGAGGTTCAATTGTACGAGTAAAAAGCACAATGCTACAGATAATAGCCTTACTGAGTAGATTTTCATATAAATGTCAATTTGTTGCTTTTTGGGATTGAAAGGTTTTTCAACTGCAGGGATCCTATTTTTTTTTTTTTTCCTTAACTGGAATAACATCGCTTAATTACAAGCTAAACACTCAGCAAGATGAAGAAGAAAGGTTTGTATAATACCAAAGGACAGAAAAATGTATTGCCAAATAAACTCTAAATATTTAACTGAGTTGCCTAACTGACACATTTTATTTCACTTAGGCTAAGTAAGCAAAAAAAATGAGATGGAGAAACAACAGAAAGCCAAAACCGGTTACGTTACCTCTAAATTTGTTGAATATATAAATCCTGCTCTAAAGAGATACTTAAAATTGATGTTGAGGACTATCATGCTTTTGCCAAGAAATGCTGGACCAGATGATCCCTGAGGTCCCTTCCAACCTGGTATTCTATGATTCTGAGGAACTCTCCAGGACCATCTTACTGACAAAGGAACCATTCCAAGGCTGAAATTACACTAACACATACAAATCGCACTGGTTGAAGCTGTACCTCTGGCTGTGGTCTCAGAATTTCACAGAATATACAAAGGAAGGGCTGACAAAGCACTGCAATATCTCTGCAGTTGATGTTCTTAAGATGGATGGTAAAATATTTCCACATTTGGCATTTTTTCCATCTCACTGGACTTTCCTCCACTCATTAAAAACAGCTCTGTAAAATTTGAATGACACCAAGAGAAACTGCCCTGCAATTTTATTTTTCTTATTTTTCCTAAAATATTAAGTACTATAAAAATCTAGGGATTATGAAGAAGTGAAATACACTGGGGGGCAAAAAGACTACCTGGCTGTAGCATCCAGCTGAAAAGAAGGTAACATCAGACATTTCATGGCCTAACTTGTGGCTTATTCAGACAGAAGAAGGCGTGGGAGAAACATGGATAAACTACCTTGTGCTACCTGCCTGACAGCACCAGCAAGAATGCTTGCTCCACATAAACCAGGATAAACCAAGTAGTTTAACTGGTCATTTGTTTGTCATCTCCACACAATTATTTCAGGTTTACTGCAGCGTACCACAGGGTAGGAGTTTAAAGGCAAACAGTTAATGCAGAACAGGTTACGACCGAGGTAATCTGTTCAGATACCAAAAGAACTGAGACTCTCTTCTTTCATTCTTGCTTTCCTATAACATGGAAGATCCCATCTCACAATGAATTTCTCGAGGGCACTGACAGAGGTGGCTCTGACAGAGACACTCATTTGGACACAGAAAGTCACTTAGAGGGGATGCACAGAACTCTCACCTAACCACAGAGCCAGGGCAAGTTACATACACACACAGAGAGGGGGGAAAGGAAGATCTCTGCTAGACACAAAGCTTTTATCATCCTAGAGTGGCCAATGCTACGTACTCCCAGCCATGTTTCAGAAAACACACATTCATCAGGGCAAGGCATTTCAGCAGCATCAAGCGAGGTGGTCTGTAAAAATTCTTTAGCTGTGTGACTTCTCATTGTCTCTTACCTTCAGGATCAAGCGGTGCTGCAAGCCCTGGCACTGCTGCAGTTGTACTTCCTCTCTTAGCTCAGTATCTTAGTGACACCTAACGTTTGTTTTCTGCAATACACCCCGACGAACAAAGCAAAGTCTTTCTGAATCATTTTCATTATCTGATTTCTACACTAATACAAAACTGATCGGTCTTCAAAACAGCATACAAAGCTAATTATGGACTCTAAACCCTTCCTTAGTATTCTAACCAAAAAACCCCACAACAATTCCAAGATATGTTTTGCTCCATTAAAGATAAAGCCGTGGAAATTACAATTGGACATAGTTTCTCTAGACAAACAAGCAGATGAAATTTCCTGTATTTTGGATAAAATGTTCCTAAATTTTGGTTAAAGTTCCTAAGTTTTAGTGAAAAGTTAGTAGATACTGAAATTTAGTCAAGCATATGAGGTCTCGCTTGATTTCTATTAAACTCTCCTTCAAATGCAAAAGCTCAGCAGTTTTTTTTTCCTTCATCTCCCACACTCCAAGGAAATTCAGTTCAACTTAACTTCTGGGGTATAAATTAACATTATTTTCTATTGTACTATCTAAGCTACTGGTATATAAACACATGTCCTACTTTGCTAACCATAAAGTAGTAAAAAACCCATATAGATTTAAAAAAACCCAAACTCTAGTGTATTTTACAAAAGGAAAGACCTCCATCCTCTGGACATTTTTTTGAATGATAAAGTTGTAATAAGCTTTTTTTTTTTTCAAGTTAAGAATTTTATGACCTACTGTATTAAACTTTATTCTATAGTTTCAAAAAAATTTGGGGAAATTCCCCAAATCAAGACCATGTGCTCACAGACCACTCAAACACAAACTGCAGGGTGTATGACAGCATGAAATCAAACCCATATGCACACATAGGCTTTAATAACATTAAAATTGCAAATCATGTACATGACAAATGTGATTGTAAAATACCATTGATACTGTCATACTTGCATTCAGCACTGGGACAAACAAATTCTTCTCTTATTTTGCCACTCTTACTTCTTTCTGTAGGTTAAAAACTTTCTGTGCTGAGATACAAGTCTATACTGTCAAACAGTACTCTCAATTCGACTCTGAAAATTTACTTAACAGACATAATTTGTAAAAAGCCCTCAAACCTGAAGGTACATGAAGTCAAGTGTTTGAGCTATACTCAGTATTAAGATAAGCATATTCCATACAAACCATATGACATTGATGGCAAATGCTGGCTCTTTCCACTTTGATAGGGAAAATCAAAAGCAAAATATTGAAGTAATAACACAAGACAACAAAGAGAAAAGCCTCTGGCAGAGAAGTGAAGTCTGTACTTACAGGCACACTCCAGATCTGCATGCCATCACTGTATCCAATCATTAGCAGTAACGGTGGCTCGTTCCCCGTGCTGTGTATTTCATGGAACTCCATATTCCTGGATGTATCTAAATGGGGTTTAAATAGCAGAGCCATTATGAACAGGTTGGGGTCTACTACAGCTGCTGTCAGTTATCCTAGATGGTGTTTCTCAGTGCATCTTTCTGTAGTCATAAGGCAAGCAACGTGGTTTAAATTCTTATTTCAGTATTGCTCCAGCATATCTTCTTTATGGCAAACATAACAGATCTGTTCAATTTTCACAGAGAGGTTAGAAAGCATTAAAATTTAAAATTACAAAGAAAAAAAATGTCTGGATTACGATGTGCGTTGTCACGAAATACCCTGAAAACTTGTGTAGTTTTTTCTCCAATGATTAATAAAACATGGCAAACTTTTCAAACAGAGAAATATTTGCAAAGGACCAACAAAAGAAACATGAACAAATACAGGAATTACAACTGCACAGACCGGTCAAAGCTATTTCTAGATACTATGTAAGTAATCTTTACAGCAGCCTTACCAAGATGAGAAAACCCCCAGGAAGAAAAGTGCTAATAATCAAAAATATTAAGCATTTCTTGAGTAAAGCCTTCTACAATTACATTTTCAACCGTGATAGAATGAACAAGAGCTCACTGCAAGCATCAATGGAACAGGGGAAATATTTAGGATGGTGCAAGAGGATGTGTTCATGCCCCACCTGATTAGGCTTCATAAAAGTAAACTGAAACAGAATATGAAGGATTCTGAAAAATACTCTGAAGTTTTTATTATACTGTGGAAAAGAACCTAAAGAGGGAGGGCCTGAGAGTTTTAGAAAATAAACATATGAGGAAAACAAGCCCACAAGCAAACAAACCTTACCAGCCTAAAGCTGGATATAATGTCATGTGCAGGCTGATAGGTCTTCTCTAGTTCTAATAACCATGACTTAGTGAACTGCCAGCCTCTGTGCCACTTCAACAGCTGGTAACCACATCATCTCCCCTATTAACCTCTTGGAAAGGCTGAAAATTTCCCATCACAGCTTTGGCTATGGTTGCTATTACTCCAAGACCAGAATGAGCCTTTACCATAGAGCTCTAGGCAGGAAAATAAAGCAGCAGACAAGAAACAGCAATTTGCTGAAAGACTTAAATCCAGAATTCTGCAGAAGACAGGTCCCATAATTCCTCAGATACAATACACACCACAAGCAACTCCAAGATGATTAATTCAAGAAGTAACCACTTGTTTTCTGCACTAAGTCAATAGTCTTTACTGCTGATTTATTAAGATACACTGGAAATGATAAACAAGTTACATTGAAAAAATAGTTTGTGGCTTTGCTCTATTACTTCCCTGAAAGGCATCATGGAATCTCCTGCTCTTCCTTTCTAGGTTACTCTGAATTCTGTCACACCATTGGAAATATGTCTGGAACATGGACTGGGTTCACATTTAGGTAATCTGGCTGTGAAATCAAATGGTAGATGAAATAAGTTCAGTTCTGTGCTTCGTTTTCATCTACTTTAAGGAAAAGAAATGAGTATTTTTCTTTTTTTCCTTTGTTTGTTTGTCCTTCTTCCTAAATACGAGTTAGTTTGCCTTTAGATGAAGTCATACAGCCTACCTGTTCTACTTGATAGATACCAAACACAAGTGCAATGAATCCCTTGGAATTTAGTCTCTCTAAATTACAAGGAAACTAACTGAAATTACTGTACATGGACCCAAAAATAAGTGAGAGAAAATGAAGCCATACCATTTAAATCTGCATTTTCAAATCTGACCCAAACGATCTTCTCCTTTTCTTCTGCTGGTGGGGTACCACTGTAGGCCTGGACAAAAAGCAAAAGGGTTGAAATGAGAAAGTTTAACACCCTTTTTTCTCCCTCTATAGACCATAGGAGGAAATGCAAGTTAAAAAAGAAAAGCAGATAGATGTATCTTACTGCAGCAGTATTCCTGTGAACTTTTGTTTCAAAAACCAAATGGCTCCGTGGTCGACATACAACACACTAAGTGTAACTCAGCAAGTGTAGCATCACTCACCGATGTAGAAACAACAAGAAACATACAACATTAAGTCTTCTGGAGGAGGTTAGAGATGCCATGTGGCACAGAAATTTAGTCAGGCTAAAATACTGTGGCTCCTAAGCTTCAGCAGTTGTACACTGCTTCTAAAAGCCACCTTAGAGGTTCTCGTGTGAGGCATTTTTACTTTTTTAATTCCCTGTAATTCACTCAAAAGCTTTGCAAGCAGAATAGAGGAAAGAAAGAGACCTTTACTATATAGCTTATAACTACACCATGTCAGTGAAATATTTGTGACATTTTTAATATAACCATTTAGAAGAGAAGAAACTGTAATTCCAGTAGAACAGATCTAGGTTTCAGGTTTGTGTTCTACAGATTCCCATAAAAAGATGGGACACAAAAAGAAACTGTCAAGGAGACTTGCAGTGTTTCCAAACTGCAACTTTTACAGTTCTCAGGAGAACCTGTGGTAGTGAGAATGTGAGTTACAGGAGAAATACCACCACTTCTAAATGAATTATAGCAAAACACTGCGCAGTATTTTGGATTAAATATGAAAAGAGCTTGTATAATCACTTTATAGATGCCAGAAAAGCAATAACCTGAAGTAAAAACACAGATTTAAAAAATAAGTGTGGGTATTACTTTTCAAAACAAATCACATTCCATGCTTCCAAGGCAAACTGATCTGTAAAATAGAACACAGACTGTATCCTTTAACTACAGGGAGGAAAAAACCTGGGACTGTGTGTGGAATGCAGCGCTCTTTTCAGTGACAGTCTGGCTATTTTGTATTTTGAGCAGGGGTCTAAAACACATTTCACAAATTGATGTTACTGAAGGGATTTTATATATACATATGTGTGTGTGTATATATATATTATTATTACTGTCAAAATTCATGACTAACTAACCTAAGATAATCCTTCAGATAAGAACGAGGAGTTTGGTGAAGCCAGAGACAGTTGACTGCGATGTTCCTCCACTACAACTAAAGCCTTCCCAAAGAGCAGCAAAACAAAATGAGTTTCCCTCTGCTCCTGAGAGGCCTGTGAGCAATACAGAAGCAACCATCCAACTTGCTTTTTTTTTTTTTGCTGCTACCTGCAAAAACTATGACCAAGAGCAGCCACAAACATCACAGTTTTTCTCCAGAAAAGAAGATCCCCAAAAATTAAAAAAAAATAAAAAAAAAAATTAAAGCAGACTGAAAAATCCTGTTTTGCAAACCAAGGAGAACAAGGGGTCAGGGCTCTGTCTCTGCAGCAGCCAGGACATTCTGAGGCAAGTTAAGGAAGCAAGATAAAAAGAGAGCAAAGGAGGCAAAAGAAACTTCTTCCTTTTCAGCCCATGATAAAAGCTGAGGTCACAAAGGGTGTTGACCAAGTTGTCCAGACAGGGTTCAGACACAGGTTCCCAACTACAGCCCAGAAAAAACATGTTTGCAAGACTATCTTTTTTTACAAGACTATTTTACCACTACAATCTTCTTCCTGCTATTTGCATTGCAATTCTTCAACTTCTGCAGAGCTCCAAGCTTCGTTTAAACCGTTACCTACCAAAGGAAATCCACAGGCCCACCCTTCTGATGGCACGCAGTCTACGCGTTCAAAAACCTGGTCTCAAGATCCATATTCAAAAAAAAAAACCCAAAACTCTTTTTTGGTTTTCCAATGACATTTTGGTCCACCTGACACACACCCCAACTGCTTCGCACACTGAAGAAAGTAGTTTCAAAGGTCTACACCTACCTGTGGCACGACATCTTGAAGGAAGGTGACAACACTTTCCATATACGACTGTTCCCTTGAAAACAGAAGGAGAATTTTAACTGCCACTGAGTTGGGAGTGGATGAAATAAGTCATAACACCAGAGAAAACGTGCACAGTCTTCAGCACACAGGAAAACACTAAGTGTGCAATGCTGTTACTTAATATACTGCTAAACACCCAGGTAATGTAAATAGTGACCTAAAAGTCTGTAAAAAGCTAAGTGATACCTGGCTATGAAATAACTGCTTGGGGGAACAGTATAAAATGTAACAGCCAAGCACTAAACCACATTCTCCACACTGGAGCAGCTGAGTGAAGGCAGAACAGGCATTTGGAAGTTCTGCAGTATCTCCCCACTTGGTTCAGCTATCACAACATGAAGATGAGGACTTCAGCTAAGGCCTGGAGCCCTCCTTCTAGGGCAAGTAAACTTTAAGATCTCATATACCTTACATATAATGATGATGTAAGTGGGGGGGGGGGGGGCGGGGCAGGAGAAGGAACAAAACCCTAACTAAGATCAGTAAAGAGAGGCGTTTTCAAGCAGGACTGTATAGCTTGGGAAGCTTATTCCTTCTTGGAAGTCCATTAGCAGCAATGATTTAGAATAGCATACAGCATAAGATACATCTCTCCTGGTAGATTTAAACTAATGCTTTTCTTAGCTTATCCCTGAGTAAGCGGTGAGTGTCTTGTGTAACTGCTGAGCAACGTACAATGTGGGTTGACTCTATGAGCCAGACGGTGTTGAAACTACACAAGAAGTTTGCACTCTCTGCAATGAGTAATACTGCAACGTGCTGGCAATGAGAACTACCTTCCCAAAGTCATGGGCAGGGTGTTTAAATAATAAATTAACTCTTTAGCTAACAGCTTTGGCAGCCCCCACATTAATTTTTATATTGCTAGCAATTTTTCCAGTGCTAATTCAGGATTTCTAATAGCAACAAAGCAATGTCATAAACTAGGAGGTCTAGACTGTTGGTGTCCAAAGGGACACACACTGTCTGAAACGGTGCTGTGCAAGATGCTTTTAACAGCAGCTGAGTTAAGTACTCTGTCCCATACACAGCAGCACGGGAGACACTTCAGTACTGCAACACCCAGACCAACTTCACTGGCTGACTCCTCTCTGAATCCAAAGATAAATCTGAACCATAAAGTTTTACGTTTTAGAAAGCTTATTTCAGCTCATGACAAAACTAGACTTTGTTCAGCAACCCAAAGATTATTGAATCCCAGTCTGCCTTACTGCTTCAAGCTGAGGCCTTAGAAATGAGCTGTGGTTTATAGTGCTGATTCTTCTTTGATTTATGTAGGTCACCAAAGCTTCTCTGTGTATTTCCAGAGCCCTTTATTACCTCACAATAATACTTGTCTACAAGTATAGTACTAAATACAGTGTTTGAAGTCCTCCTGTGAATGCCTACCAGCAAGAGTCATACTGTCTTCATTTTTCAGCTCATGAAAGAAGTATTTCCCCCCACCCCCCAGTACATCTCGAAACAAAGTTTATGTTTGGGAAATCTTTTATTCAGTGTATGTACTCTAAATTTCTCCCGAAGTTGAAAATCTTCCAAGAAGGTATCTTTGAAGTGCTTCAAAATAACAAAACCAACAGAACTCATCACCCCAGCCCCTACCCCAAAAATTTCTCTGTTAGTAAGAAACTAAGAGTTGAACTGAATGATGCTGCAGCTGCCCAACATACACAAACTCTCATGGAAAACATTGCCGTTTTTGAGGTGAAAAGATAAACCTCAAGAACAAGTCACCACAGTTAATTAAGAATAAGATTATTTGGTTTTTTCTTACTAGTATTTTTCTATTATTCAAAACTTGTTTTGAAGAAAAGGTCATTACAAACAGAAATGTATTTCCTGAGAAATTCTGCAATGTTAAAGAAAAAAGCTTATTCTATCACATGGCAGTAAGACAAACCTCTAACATGACTTGTGTTAGAACCACAGTTTTATAGTGCTCCCTCCTGAAAATAAAGTGAATTTT
This sequence comes from Todiramphus chloris collaris, assembly GCA_025345505.1. Lineage (NCBI taxonomy): Eukaryota > Metazoa > Chordata > Aves > Coraciiformes > Alcedinidae > Todiramphus > Todiramphus chloris. The sequence goes on from JANVCC010000196.1 coordinate 4,705,256, forward strand.
GACTTTGAAATACAGAGCTATCTCCAGGGGCAAACTAATAGCTGCTGCAACTGATAGGACAAGTGAACCATCCCATCCCGTGCCATTTTGCAGCAACAATTGAGCAGTGTAAACATCCCCAGGGAAAAAAAAAGCTGCTACAAAAATCCTGTACCGAACAAAGACAAGACCATAGATCTTCAGTCTAGTCACTAGATCTTCTAGATCTTCAGTGTAGTCTTAACAAGCTCTTTTGACATTTAAGTATTTTCATGTGAACACAATGAAAATAAGGATGCCCAGGCAGAAGAATGGTCTCCTCTGCACGCTGACTGGAGAGAGGAAGCTTCTTTCTTTGTTCTGTTTTGCTCTCTTAAGCAAAACAAAAAATCAGAATCCGCAGCTCTACTTACTGAAGAACTTTAATGACAGGCTTATATGCTTGAATATATCCACCCCTGTGACACTCACCATTAAACAGAACAGCAAGAAAGGCACCTGCTACACACCTTCCTTCCAGCCTAAGGAAGAAGTTTGCGATCACTGACCTGCAGCCCATGGAGCGTTTGTACGGCAAACAAAAGTGTGTAAACAAACAACAAAACGTTACAAAATATTCATCACTGAAATGTACAACTTGGAAGGTTTTGGTGTATGGGCAAAACAACTCCCATGTAGGGAGACAGTCTGACCTGCACGTTCCTAGGAGACAGGAATGCAACATCTGCTTGCTTTATCTTACTGGAAAATACTCAATGCAACAAAACCACCTTGTCAACACAAGCCCTCACAGCTGGCTTGGGAAGAAAATACAGACTAGGTTCTTCTACCAGAAAATAAGAAGCATTTCAAGTAAGGGCTACTCTTCTAGGACGTGCTTACGTGACAGCCTGGGGGCGAACCACCACTCCTCCGGTACAGCGGCTGGGGCGGCGCGGAGATTCTGTCGCCATCGTTTCTTTAAGGATAGCTGTAAGAAACACATTGCTTTTAATAATAATCATCATTTGTCCCAGGATGATTTATTACATGAGCTCTTTGACATATCTGTCAGGATTTTGTAAGGTTACTATGCCCCTTTACAGCACCTTTCAAAAGAAACAAGACCAAAAAAACGCACCCAAACAACTTTTTTCAGTATCTCAGTAACTACAGCTCCTCCAGAGGATGTGAATGCAAACAAAGAGCACAGATCTCTATGAAAAAGGGGAAAGTTTTCTTCCAGCTGTACATTAAAGATAGCGGCACAGGTACACAGTTATCATCACCATTCTATAAGAGCGTTGTTTACTAATGAGCTGTTGTCTTAGAAATAGAAAATAATTATATAAAAACCACGTAGAATCACAATCTTGAAAATCTGTAATGGGTTACGTTGAAGTTAATGCAAAATGTGTGATGCACTTTGTTGATGTCAGCTTTTTGCAACATCTTCAAGTATTTCTTTACACCTCTACTCTTCCCTAGGAAAATTCAGTGTAACATCCCTAAAAGAAAAAAACACTTGAGGAGCATCACAGATTCCAGCCATCCCCTCCATCCACCATCCAGCTACTCTGTTATCCCCCCCACCCCAAGAAGCAGGACATAAAGAGAGGAAGAGGGGGATCCCCAGCGTGGTGTTGGCTACCAGTGACATTTCATACTTGGCCAGTGGGTGCAAGGGCCACCTCGTTAAGTGGGACAGGGTTAAACGCAGCCCCATAGAAGTTACCAACACGTTCAGCGACACAGCTGAAGGTTGACACGCAACCTTCAAAGCAAAAAAACAAAACCAAAACATGGCACGTAAGGGGTAAAAGATGCCCTCCTGTTCTGCCTTCAGCCCTGGGGACACCTGCGCCAGCCGCGCTCCGGGGGACCCAGCACCTGAGAGGCTGCAGCACCCGCGGCTCTGCCGGGCGAGAGCCCTCCCAGGGGCGGGAGCTCCGGCCCCAGCCAGGAGGCGGCCGGAAAGCCCCGGGCACCCGCACCCACCCGCTGTTGAGCAACTCCCAGAACAAAACGCTCCAACCTGACCGGCCTCTCCTCCGACCGCCGCCCCGGCAATCAGGCCTCGGCCAGCCGGGGACGCGCCGCGTCCCGCCGGCCGCCCCTCTCCGCACGCCCCGCGCTCTCCCGGGCCGGCTGCCGCTGCCTCCCGCAGGGCCCCGCACCTGCCCTGCCCGCCGCCCCCCGCCCTCCCGCAGCGCGCCGGCTCCTGCCCGGCCTCACGTCCCCGCGCTCGCCCTTAGCGCCGGCCACAGCGCTCCCCGCGAACCCGGGCCCTCGCCCAGCGCTCCCGGCCTGTGCCGGCCGGGCCCTCCCCCGCCGGGGCCGCCGCGTCCCCCTCACCTGCCCCCGCTGCCCTCCGCCCGGCTCCTCACTGACAGTGTTTGGGACCCCCACGGGGAATGACACCCAGCGCACCGCGCGCGGCCGGCCAATCGGAGGGCTCCGAAGGCGGGCTGCACCCCACCGCCGGCCAATCGCCGCCCGGATCCTCCAGCGGTAGGCGGGGCCTAGGGGACGCGGAGGGCGGCTGCGCCCCTAAGCTCGGCTGCGAGCCCCCGCCGCCCCCCCCGCAGCTTTGTTTACATCGGGATCTCGCGAGAGCCTGCGCGGGGGAGGGGCCGACGCGTCACGCGCCGCGCCGCCAATGGGCGGGGACAGGCCCGGCCCCGCGCGAGGTGTTTACCTTCCGCGCGGCCGTGCGCGGTGACGTAGAGGCGGGGGCGGGGCTTGCGGGGGTCCCGCGGCCGGGAGCGGCCTGTGCTGGGCCCGGGGAGAAAGGCGGGCAGGGCGAGAGGCCTCGGCCGCTTTGCAGCGGGCCCCGGGGGGCGCTTCGCTCAGAGCGTCTCCCTGGCGGGGGCACTCGGAGGGGCGAGCAGGTTTCGCTCGCGGTTCGGGGATGTTTTGGGCGTGTTTACAGGTGTCCGGCCGGTTCTTGGCGGTGACGCCCTTGGCTGCGGGGGGATCCGCCCTTGGCTGCGGGCAGTTCTTCGCACCCGCTCGGGTGTCGCTCAGGGAGCCTCCGGCTGGAGCTTTCCGGCAGCGGGCACCGGGGTTGGGCCTGAGCTGGGGCCCTACCCTGGCAAGTCCTCACCTACATAGCAAGGAAACTGCTTACTGGTGAGAACGCAGCGCAGGCCTTCGCAGCCTGCTGCCGGGAAAGAGTAACTAGTCCCAGCCTCTGACCATGAAGAACAGTTCAAACACTGGCCTCGCAGTTGCTCCATAGCAGAATTGTCTGCTGAGGGAAAAGAAATCACACGGATTTTTGGAAAGTACAAGGTCATGCAAATCACAGGTGCTTTCAGTATCTTCACGATGCAGAACTGCGGTTTTGCACCTACGAGAGCCTGCTCCTGCAAGAAAAAACCAAACCCTTGGACTCAATTTTAGCAAAAGGAGAATGTTTTCAGGTTAGCTGTAAATTTCCACGCTTCCCTCTCTCCACTTTCATTTCAGAGAAGTCAAATGACACGTAGGTGGACAAAGTGTACACAAGAGTAAACTGCTGCCAGTTGGTACCCCTGCGGCAGAGGAGCTCTGAATGTTTAATGCTCACTGTCACTCAGCAGCAGTCCCAAGAAAAACTGTTAAGTTTTATCTCATTTTATATTAGGAAGGAAGCAGATCCCTGCCCCTCCAGCTGGAGAATTCCAAGTCACGAACTGTTGTGAAAAAAAAATGTGGGAGAACAAACCACACACGATTGCAGTAGAATTTGATGAACGATTTTGCTCTATGTAGTGGAAAATAAAAAATTTAAAACCCTGGGAAATTTGATGTAGTCTTTTTGTCTTTTACATATTTACACTGCAAGCAGCAATATAGATACTTATCTAACTAGCAGGCTCCGCTTGCATCTTTATTCTGACCATTAAAAGGTTGAACGTATCTCAGTGTATCCAGTTTGATCTTTAAAAGGCTGTCCAAGGTTAAATGGTGAAGACAGCTTGTTGCAGATTGCTGTGTGCAGCTGCCCTTCGCCTCCGTACACCCCTGCCCCCCTGGCCTGGCGTTTCACCCTCGCTTCGTTAACAGTAAAGTTGTGCTCCCAGTTACATCCCATCGACACAAAGTCACGCAGGATCCAATTTGGCCAGAGCATGACTTTCATCTTGCAGGCGAGTGCTGCAGTCCCAGGCTGGATGAAAGAGAATTGCATATTTCTACGACTCCCCCTAGGATGTCAGTAACCATGGTAACGTACCAAGATAACAGGCCTGATTGCAAGCCATGGTTTATTGCTCCAGCAGTAAAGAATGAGATTGTGTAAATAACCACCCTTGCCATTGGAATAAAATACTGGCCTTTTACTTCCTTATTAAAAGAAAGAAAAAATAAAAGCAGGTTATATATTGCTACACTTCTCCAAACACTGGTATGAAGTCCCAAGCTCAGTTCCATGGGGTGGCTCGTGCCGTAAGCCACAAGGAGGGAGGGGAGAGTTGAATTTTACTGAATGCAAAATAAATACGAATGTGCTCAACAGAACTTCAGCCTGAAATTAAAAAAAAAAAAAAAAAGTCACCCCCATCAAATTTTCACAGGTTTTATTTAGGTGAACATACACATGGTCCACATACTCAATGAAAATAGTCATAAAATAATTTAAGAGCTTCTGTTGAACGGTAGTAGCAGCACCATCGGTATTGGAATCGCAGAAAATCGATGCCTCTGGAGGGCACACGGTTATGCCTGGGTGAAAAATGCCATCATTCAGAAGAGGGGAGGGGAATGGCTTTCTAGGATGCTTTGGGGAGGGGGGATTTTTTTTAAAACACACACTTTTTTTGCTAAATACTTTGACGATTAATGTTACCAAAAATACAACTAAGTAAGATACTGCATAGTATTTTAATTAACAGAAAGAAATCGACATTGAGCTGTGTAAAGCAAGACTCAACATCTCTGCTTCCACGTACATTTCAGTTCTGAGTAGAGAAATCTAAAATTTAAAAGCAAAATATAGACCTAGTGTATTCTCTAAAAGACACACTTTATGTGGAACGTATCGTACTACGAAAATACATATCTTCCATTCTGTTTAATAATTTACTTTAGTTAAAAAGTTGTGAAATTCTCATCACAAGAAGCGTATACAAATTCATGACTTTAGTAAATTAACAAAAAGGATTTTTTTCCTCTTTTAAAACAATGTTTAGCCCCGCTGTAACAATTATACAAGGAAGAAAAGAGACTACGTTTATATGAAGGAATACAAATTTACACACATTTTACAGTGACTTATACCCTACACATCTACAAAATTCACAGTTATAATACAAGCAAGTACAAGGCTGGGATAAAGCTGTTTTGATACCAAAAACAGTTTCTACTTAAAAAAAAAAAGAAAAAAAGGG
>JANVCC010000196.1:4710685-4734136 GCA_025345505.1 Todiramphus chloris collaris
GATAAAACAGGAAGAGAGTTTCAAACTTCTGCACCAACTTTAAAATTCTAAATCAGACCCAAATCCCGCTTCCTTCAGGGACGCCCCTCAGCAGACGCAGACCGCTTTCCTGGGGGGGTGGAAGAGGGAGCTGCTGAGCTTCTTCTGGCCCCGCAGGCTGCGGCGCATGGCCAGCTTGCTGGAGTTTCTACGCGGCGGGCTTGGGGAGATGCCTTCTGCCTGCACGCTGATGTTTCGACTCAGGCCACGTCTCGGCTTCTTCATCGCTGGGCCGGAGTTGGATTCTTCCAATGTCCTTTTAAAGTTTGCCGTGGGCGTCCTCTCTGCGTCTTGAGCTTTCGTTTGGCTGTTAGGAGACACCTTCAAGCCTTTTTGGTCCATGCCTGAATTTGCGGAGTTGGAAGGAGGGAGGCTGACTGATAAACCATTACTGTAGGACTCGTGTATCCTCAAGGCCAACGCTTTGCTGCCCTTCTCCTCCTGCGGGCCCAAATCCTTCAGGGTCGCTCCTGATGAAGGTAAATTGCTTTTGGCAATCTCGTTTGGCAGCTCCAAATATTTTTCTGAGATCGTGTTGCTGTGCATGAGGGGAGGAACAGGCTCAGTAGCATTCGGTCGTGGCCAGGGATCATCTTCTAAAAGCTGAGGAGGAAAAAAAAAAAAATATTTAGGCATAAATGTAATTATTTCACCTGCATTCTCCTTGAAGGGTGGAGACAGCACCTGACAGAACTTCTCTAAACCTTCCCAGGACAGAAAAACCCTACTCTGGAACAGCTATCTTTTCTCCACGTGGAGAGGCAGAAACAAACGGAGGCTGCCAACCTGAACTCGGTACGTTGTGCGCACCGACCTCCCAAACGCATTCGTTCCAATCATCCAATCTGAGAGAGTCTCATGACGGGGCAGATGTCCCTTCTCATTCAGAGTGCTCTTCAGCCATTCTGCCAGCATACCTTAGAACACCGAGGAAGGTGCAAGTGCCTGCTGTTAGTTCAGGAAGCCACGCAGGAAGTGGTGCCATGAGCAGCATTCCCCAGCAGGCAGACACAGCCTCCCTCCGTCAGGTGCTGTACAGGTACGCACACTGTCCTGCCTCCTCAAGCTCTTACACACCATCAGAAAGTCCTCTGACCTTTGCTACAGTCAGAATTCTTAGTTACTTCACAGCCAGATTACCAGGGAAAACACCTTTGTCAGAGGTGTCCCGACTGCACACAAAGGTGGAGCATCCAGAAACAGCTCCTGTTTGCTATGCCAAGTAATGCATTTTATCACCTGGTTTTATGTTCAACAACTTGGAAAGGAAGGAACTCCATTCCTCACAGCACATCTACCAACTCTGGCAAGCACAGTCATTCTGGATGTTGAAGAGAAGCTGCTTAACGTGATGCCCTGAGAAGCAGGCACTTCCTAAACTCCATTTCTACCTGCAGCTACTCATCTCTCCTGCAGACTTGGGTAAGTGGTTTTGCCTCACTCTGTTTTACCAGCAGGAAAACGGGGACAATGCTTGCTTTCACTATCCACAAGGGATTATGAAAATGAATATTTATGCAGTGCCCTGAAGATATGAATTATGACCTTATTAAAGATTTAATTGTAAAGAAATCCCTAGTCACTCGGCGAGTCCTTCAAAAGTAAATTTCAAGGCCACATTACTCCACATCCCATCAGTGTAAGGCAAATCACAACAACTATTTTAAGAAAATAATGTGCTGAAAGCTCAAATGCACACATGGCTGAAGCTGCATAAGCCAGTGTAACATCTCAGATGAATAAATAGATGCTTTCAAAGCCACAAGCCAGAACAGCTTCATTTCACCTCGAAGAGATCCATGGCTGCTCAGCACTTTGGAATAATCTAACGTTTAATAAAATGCACTCCAAAAGAGAAAATAATCAGAATTGTTTCTAGCATCTAGATTTGGTTTTCCACTCCCCTCTACTTCTCTGTTGCTCCCCATGCGTAGATTGAACTATTTATATAACACTCTTTTACTACATGTAGCAACACAAGAGGGAAGACCTTTATAGATGGTAGTTTAGAGGTGATTTTTCAGCTCTGTTCTTGCAGAACCCGTAAGAATGTAAGCAGCTCTGGCAGTGTTACTTAATCTGCTCCACTTTATTTCTGAAATTGTGTCTCGGGAGGCCATGACGTGGGTTTTATGTTTTTATTGTGCAAGGCACTTAATGCTGTGGCTCTTACTGCCAACACCTTTTGTTTGGTACGAACAGCTGAGATTGGCTAAGGCTTTGGGAAGCCAAATGAGGTCAGAGGATGGACTGCTAAAGAGTGAGGTAACAAGGAAAAATAAACCACGCATCCCCAATACCGTCTCTCGGCACTCTAATAAATCAGGGTTTATCACTGGCTTCAGGAATACTTGAATTCATTTGGTATTAGTAGCTGTTGCCAGAAGGATATGCAATCAAGAAATACTTGGGTTTAATTGAGAAACTGTCATTTGGTCTCCACCTATTTCCAATTTAAGAGCTACTACCTTCCAAAAGAATTCACAGCCAAGGCCATCTGTGCTGCCTTCAGTTCTCCGAGACAACAGGCAAGTATCCTTCCCACTGGCACCCCGCGGGGTCGCTGCCCTGTCCTCGCGGGGCTATGATCCCACCACAGTCTCCAGCAGTTCAGGCTGACCTGGGAAACCCCCTCTGACATCTTTACAGACACTGCGGTGATCCCTTGGCAGTAAAATTCAATAGTCATTTTGTAAGAAGATTGCTTACTAACCTGAAGTAGATCACGTACTTACCTGCAGCTTTGTATGTCAAGGCATTCATGTACTGCTTTGAGCATGGATGTTGGGGTTTTTTTGTGTAATCAACAAAATGGGGCTTAATAATTTTAAAATTTCAACTTAATTTTGAAGAAAACAGAGCCACGGGTGCTCCTGCACACACTGAATTTTACCCAGAAGGTTCCCATGAAGTCTATATAAATGAAAAGCCCACAGTTTAGCCTTCACATAACTGAACTTTATGCAAGTACATTTTTCCTTCCATTGGGGCTCTTATCTAACTGATAGAGCTCTTCGTACTATGAAAAACATATTACTCAGGATGCTGTAGTTACCCAATGTACTTACAGGTAACTACCAAATTCTTGCTTTTCAAGAAGACATACATGGAGACACAACTGCTAGGACATCTCATTTATTGGGTTCTGCCTGCAGACAGTTGCTTTTTTTTCCCTGTAGTATTTCAAAATTATTCTGAGAGCACTGTTGTCCTTTCCTGTCTCCCTTCTCAACTTCCTTCCCTTCTCCTCTGACACTTACAGGTACTCTGTGAGGACAATTGGCTGACTGTTAATTACTGAAGCAGAAACCTCTACTGTATTAGTACTTTTAATGAGAAACAAGTACTGAGAAAATAGGATCTATGTTTCTAAATCGGTGACACCAGTTCTGCTTTATTCCAAGAGAAGGAAAACTCTAGCATTAAACCAGAACTAATTTATACATATATTACGAATGCAGACCTGTAGGCACTTAAAGTTTCCTTTTGGATTTTGTGCATTAGGCAAAGAAAAATAAAATAAGGCCTCACCTACATGGCAAAGGCCAAAATTGTTAGTTGTCTAAAGTTTTGACCTCGTCACTCTTTGTGACCACCTGCTGTAGTTTATCCAGATTCATACTTCAGAGTTCCCTCAATCTGCTTAGATGGAGAATATCTTAAAAAAATAAAAAATAATTTAAAAAAATCACTAAGTCCTCATCCATAAGTGCTACTTCCTGGATATTTTGCAGTCAATGTAACTCAACCTTTATTCAATGAATACTGGTAATAGATCACACATAAAACATATGCTACAACCAACAAGATTAGGAGTATTCCGAATTCAAATAATTTTTCTCCACTTGAGGTTTTGCTACATTTTAAGCTCTTAAGTGTTTTGCCACACTGCATGAAAGGGAAGGCAGCAGAAAGTTTGAACTTGCCATTTTATTAGCAGCTTGTTTCTACCAAGGGAATGTTAAGGATTCCCCTTCTAATTTTTGCTTAAGAAATCACAACTAGCAGAAGGGAGACTGATACACAATTAATGGGCTCCACAATGGAAAGTGGCACATTTAAAACACTGGTAAAACCTGTTACCTTGACAGGGGGGGTACAGCAGCGGGAGGGTGTCATGGCATTCGTATCAGGGCTGCTATAGCAGGGGCTCTCTGCCAAGTTGAGATACAAGTCTTCTTCATTTTCCAAGTTGCTTTTGCTCTCCTGCAACGGCGAGATGCAGATGACGATGGCACTGGTGTTATCTGCACGAAGCATGCGCTGCCTCCACCGCCCGAGTGCTCTGTTCACCAGCATTTTGGCACAAGACTGTCGGTGCTCTCCCTTCATGTCAGAAGAAAGGGACAGAGAAAAAGCCATCAGGTCCACTTTAGAAAGAGAAGATGAAGTGTTTCGGTGGCACAGCCCGAGATATATATTCCTACATATCCTGTGCTAATGTAGCTTGATTCAGAAACACGAGAGGAAGTATTAACTGAAACAGATCTTCCTCCTCACTAGTGAAGTACAACTTTACAATCAGTTTACAGCAGAATCCACGTAAGTACGAGCGCTTTAAACCAAAAAACTGGTGCAGTGGCTCACATAAACAGCCCGGGTTTAACACATCCTACAGTCTTCCCAAAAACCTCAAGGGGTTTACAGACTATTCACTATTTGGTGCTTGGATGCTCCACTACATAATTTCTCAACTGTTTCGTAAAATAAACCAGAATTCAATTCAGACTTTGTGCAGTGTGTAAAAAACAATCAACGATCGTCTGCAGTGTAACATCAATCTTCATGTGTAATAAACTCAATTTTCAGACAATATTTTGTACAACTTCCCTAGAGAAGGAAGGCATTACCTTCCTTATTACTCACAGATACCATCCTGGTAGTCACATTTCCCAAAAGTGACAACCAAACAATTTCAGTAACGTTTAAACAACATAACCATATTGTAACAACTTACATGTTGTGGGAAAACTGCGATGATGCCTAAACAACAAAGGTGCTTTTCATACTTGCCAGACAAAGCAATTTTTAGAGGACAAGAAAGCATGAAATGCCACAGTGACTCAGAGCCACTGCTCTCACCATGAAGTACTTTTTCTCCTCATGATCCTGGCACATGGAGATAGCATCTTGAGGTGGGATCATGTTCCACAGCCCATCGCTGCCAAGGATGATGTATTTGTGCTTCTGGGGATCAATTGTGTGCACACTAGTGTCAGGTTCAGGAGACACAACAAATTCACCACTGTAGAAGTCGTAGCTCCAAAGATCACCTAGAGAAGAACATGGTTTTGAATTGTTACATTACAGATGAAAAACACGGATCTTGGAAACTACAAAACAAATGTTCCCATGAAAACAATTACCACCAGTCTCAGGTCACCAACAGTAACACAAAGTAATTTCAGCACAGACAGTGTTCTGCTGCTGCCCTTTTCCTGTTACATTTATTAATATGTAGCAATTGAAATAAAAACACATTCAAACCAACCTACATTTTCAGAAAGCAGATTAATGCCTGGAAAAGGGTGAACCTTTCATATCCAAACTACAACCCAGCTGAACAACTGAAGTTGTCCTTAAAGACAACTAAAGCCTTACCTTGCTGAGCCCACAACAAACTTGCAAAAAAACCTGCCTTTCCAGTTACTGCTACAGTTCAAATACTGGAGTCAAATCCTCACCTCTTGTCCCAGCAATGGTGGTAGAGTTTGAAGGCTGGGGTCTCTGAGCTAAGGATCACCTATCATTTTTTTCTGCCCAGCATGATACACAGCATTAAATTTCACCCTGCAGCTCATGGCGTTCAGCCCTGCAGACCCTAACAACTCCTGCTCATGGAAGAAAAAAACACAAACCTAAACAATCAGAAACCAAACTAAAAAACCCCACCTTTTCACATCAACCTACTCAACTGCTAGGTTTATTTTTTTCAAGCTGAGCGGTTCCACAGCGTCCGAGCAGCACAGAAACACAGGGCTGTGCCCTGCTCTCAGGTATTTGTGCGTGCAGGTGCCACGGAGAAGGAACAAAGGAAGGGGGCAAAAGAGAAGAGACTGAAGCCTTTCCCTTATTAATTCCTCTTTCCCCTTCCTCCCCCTTCCCCACACTAGCACGGCTTTCACCACCAGGCAGTGCTGGGTTGGAGAGTCTCTTCAGCTGAACACCACGTGCCAAATTTTGGAGTTGGAATGCAGCCACAGGAACACAAGTAGTGCCTGGGTTCCAGCAGGAAAGCAGAAAATGAGAGCTGAAGCCTCTCCCTTGGAAGGCCCCATGCAGTGAACCTTCCTATTTTTAAGTCTTTCTTGCTAAGCGAATGAGTTTGGGGTCACCTCAGCAGGAACCATGTCCTGAACTCAATCTGAATAACACATTTGAATCAAAGCATCTCTTGGCTCAAGTCCTTCCTCCAAACCATCCTCAAGTAAAAGGCATTCCCAGATCGACTTATTTCCATTTCGTTTATCAATTATACTTGGAAAAATGAAAAATTTCTTCTAAGGTTGAGCTGGTAAAGCAAGAATGGTGCTACACTGTGCTAACACCTTCTCTTCCTTCTATTTTTTATGTTCATAAATACCTTCCTACAGTGATAAGCAACAAAAAGTACCATTATTACCTGCAAGCACAGCTACATTCTCTGTGCAGAACACATGGCTTTAAAAGTAGAAATTAATTGAAACGTCAGAGCTGAATAGCAAATAGAAGCTTAAGGACTCCAGTTTAAGAGTGAGGTCTTGTCAGGATTTTTTTCTTTGCTCTTTGCTGTAGCCTTCTTCTGCATCCATCAGATGCAAAAAATAATAGAACGCTTTGTGTCTTCCTACTTCCTTCCATTAGCTTTGCCTTCAGCTATCAATCAGCTGAAAAGACTCTTCCAGAACCAGGAGAGGGAATACTTCACCTCAATGACTCCACTTCACCGCAGCAAGCACGCAGGGTCCATCCTCATCAATGCCCCCATTCACCTTCCTCGCAGCAGCGGCCGCCGAACACATGCTCCTAATAAGTGCTAATTAAAAGCCCAGCCAGCCTGTATAGAGGTGCCCTCTCCCTCCACAGCCTCCCAAAAAAAGCAGCCAGCTGGCAACAAGATCAAAATAAATGCTGGAACAGAAGAGCCCAGGGCCTGGGCCACAATTGCTGTATGTGAACTGCCACGAAAAGGCTTTGTGCTCCCAGAGTTCTTCACATCGCGGCTGTCACGGGCGCAGCAGGTAAAATAAACAAGAGCCTGGGATCTCGCAGCCACCGGAGCTTGGAGTCTGTGACAGCTTCTGTTTCCAACAGGCGTGATATTTTTGTGCTTTTGTGTGCTAGTTTGTTCACAGTTAGTTAGGAACAACGACATGTGTTATTAGCTGAATCTTTTTTTATTAAAAATACTGTTCTGTATGATAAAAATAACCTGATGCTATTTAATTCTGGTTCTTCTACATACATGTCATCGTGCCCATCTGCTGCCCGTGCTGAGAAAACAGCTGAGTAATAATCAGACTGATTTCAGAGAAAATTCCTCCAAGAGCATGAGGGCCCCTCATGGGAACAATGAGGAATATCACCGGGGTTATAAAGGGGGCTCTGAGGATTATAAACTTGCTGAAAGGTGCAGAGATCCCAGAATACACACAACGAATCCACACATCACAAATCACAAGCCAAACCCCTGACCAGGAGCCCAACCTTCCTAGTTGCCATCGAAAGCTTCCCTCTCTCCTCCACAGTGATCTGCCCTGCTGAAAGCCATGGTGGAACTACTTGCTGAGGTATTAGGGGCTGGCATGCCATCATTTCTGTAACAACAGCTGCCAGACAACCTGATAATACTAGTCCAGACCTGATAATACTAGTCCAGACCTGATAATACTAGTCCAGATCTTTGGCCAAATCCAGGTGCAAATCTGCAGCTAAGCCCCATCTCTGCAGCAGTACCATCATTCTTAACTGGGGAGGGAGCAGAGAGAAAATCAGGTGCCACAAAAGGAAAGTAGTTTTTCCTGAAAGCAAACAGTGAAGAGGAGCTACACTAATTCAAGGACTCGCAGCTTCAAAGACTAAGTGTATTAAACATGCATTTTTTTGACATCCTTTCAAATAATCTCCTGTAGCATCACCTCTGCTAAATTAACATTCCAAGTTGGCTGCAAATGTATTGTGAGAACTTAACCTCCACTGGTTTTAAAGTTAACTGTACTCATCACCTACTGAAGCTCAAGTATTTCTGGAAAATACACAATAACTTATTTTCAGAGTTGTATAATGGAACAGCATTAAAGCACAAGCAGGCATTAACTGATGAGCTCCAGACAAGTCTGGAGCTACTGAAAGCTAAATGGAGCTCTAGATGTCACAGACCGAAGAGAAAAGCTTTTGTTCTTTGACCCAGGGAAAAGAAAAAAAAAAATGTACAAAGTACAACTGAAGTCTGAGGCATATAGAAAAATCCAGCCTCTTCTTGCAACTGCCCTAAAGAAGGGGGAAATTGCCCTTCAGTGTCAATCATCAGTCTGCTCCCATAAACACACAAACCCAGACCAACCAAGCAGGCAAGTGATCCTCGGTAGAACAGGGCTGCACGAAGAGCACTTCACTTCAAAGTAATCCTCCCAGATCTTTCCACTGCGAGCCAGCGCAGCCCAACCATGTCAGCAGGGTGAGGGAATAGGGTTTGGCTTTTCTAATGACTTTTTTTTTTCCTAAAGGGCAGAGTACCACAGATGAAGTCAATGCTCTTTAGAGCTGCTGCATAGATAGAATATCATGTCAGCTGTCTGTCTGCCTCTCGCCAGCTGGAGAGCACAACAGCCAGAGCGGCTGAGGAATGTGTGACGAACCCAGGGAGGGTCACTTGACATGGCACCCTCAGTCACAGTTCTGGGGAGAAAAATGGGAGAGGAAAGTAAGCCAGAAAGCAGAGTACACTTTTCCCTAAGGCATTTCAAAGTACTCTCTAATTCTGTTCCAAAGTAAGTAGACAGAGAAGTGACCCTCTGGTAGACTGGGAAGCCAAGATACCAGACGCTGCGCTGCGCCAAGGGCTAGTATTACACAACTGGACTGCCAGGTCCTCAGAGTTCACTTGGTGTGCTGCACTGCTTTTGTTTCAAATTAAAACCCAAAACTCTTATGCAACTTAACAATCTTGGTATCTAAAAATGTACGGACCAGGAATATTTTGTTTGGTGTTAAGACTTTTTTTTAAAAGCAAACAAAAAATCAATTCTAAATAGAGTTCCTTCCATATCCTCCAAAAAAATCATACCTGGCATGGCTCAAACCAGAATAATATGTAGACAGCTACACAAAGCTTACACCACACCTTACAAAATGAAAAATAGATGCTTGAAATCATATAGTAAAGGAGCAGGAAACTAATTTAGCTCCCCAGAAAAATATCCAAATCTCTCCTATCTGCTCGCAATTACATTTTAAAATACAATGAAAAAACTCACTTGTAACTCAGCTGCTGCCAGGAAAGTAATTGAGGTTACAAACAAAAACACCCATCGTATAAGTAGACTGGACTGGATTAAGTCCAAAGCCTTCTTATAGCAAAAGCATGTCCAGAAGTCATATACATCAAGCCTTTCATTTATATTTCTGGAGCGTACTGCTTTGAATACAAAAACATCTTTTGGTTTTAATAGAGGAAAGAAAAGTTTAATTTCATAAGTCAGTACAAAACAAAAACCCGGTCTGATTAATCCCAGATCTTTTTTGAAATCAAGGTTTTATCTAGAAAGTCTGTCAGTACAAAGAGAAGACTGGCAGAACTTCCTTCTTCCCTGTCATGCGGCAGCGGAGCGAGGGAGTGAGATAAACCTCAGCAAGGGTACAGACAATAACCGCTTTAAACCATTCTGGCTGGACTGGGGTGGAAAATGTTTTCCCCAAAGCTCCTGGCAAGCCAGGCCTGCAGCCACCAGAGGGCATGTGGACAGCAGCTGAACCATGAGTGCAACCCAACGTCCTGGTCACACAGCCCGGAATGACTGAAGACAGCTCAGGTGGAAAACTGAAGGTACCAGGAAGCACAAGTTACACAGAAGCACTTGAGGCTTTTAAACTTTCACTACTCCTTTAGGAGTACTGGTAAGGAGCTTCTTTTAAATACCATTTCAGTCCAACCTGTTGAAAGAACATCACCCTCGATACCACACAGGAAAGGAAAGCAGAGGCAAGAGAACAGTATTTCCACAGCAAACTGAACAAACGATCGCACTTCAAATGAATGGCGAATAAAAAGCTGCTCGTAAGGCAGCCTTCACCGTGACTGCTCCTCTCTCTCTGCCTGTGCGCTGGCAAAACTCACAGCCAGAGAGAAAAAAGGTGTCTGTGCAGGGCTACGCCAGAGCACAGGAGAAAAGCCTGCAAAAACCAGTATGCAGAAGTAGAGGTGAAGAGCTGAAATGGAGCGCAGAACGCTACTCACAGCCTCTGGCTTTGAATGATATCCTTCTAATAAACACCAAGGTGGGATTTGAAGCTTTGAAAGACAACCTTAGGCAGCACTTCCTTAGCTTAAGACAGTGGGCAGAACAGAAGAATGCGCTGGCAAAACCTGGATACAGTTCTGCCTTTGGGAGGAAAGTTTTATCATCGCTTTCCTACATTGCCAAGGAAGAGAGCGTGGAAGAGGCACACAGAGAGACCTCCAGGCTGCCAAGCCTGGGCAGAGGGGAGCCCCAAACTTTCTCATTTGAGCTGCAGGGACCCACACATGCCTTCAGATGGTCTGTGTAACGCACGCGTCTGCAAAGTCAAGTACACGCTCTGTATTTTGTGCAGACATACAGGTAGATTCTGTCTCAGGAGGAGGAAATTATACAACCTACAGCAAAGTATCTGCAGGACAAGACTAGAATCTCAAATGTACCTCAAGTTTGTCTGTTTATATAGAGATAAAATAAAAAAAAAATACCAGTAAAACCTGGAAAACTACTTCCCAGCTTCTGCAATTCAACGGGACTGACTCTTGGTGGTGGGGCCTACAAAGGAGCAGGAAGCAGCAGGTTGTCTCACACTGTGCCCATTCAATTTGGTAACTTAAAAGTAAATGCTTGTAAAAAACCTAAAGCCTTGTACATGAATGTATGTAGATCACCTGAGGTCAGCCATACCCTCTTCTCCAGGGTTTCATGGTACACATGTTCAGAGAGCTTCACAAAACAATTCTGGCTTCCAGCAAGTTGCTCTGGAAAACAGCTTCCAAATCACTGTCAGAGCCAACATTCCTCTAGCAGCTACACGTTGAACATTCACCGTTCTAATAGATAACTGGTGTTAGGGGTCAGCAGGAAATTCATGTTCTTCTAAAAAGTCAAACCTGTATGGTGGAGGCCACTCCACCTAAATTCAGAGGTGGGTCCATTGTATTTCTACAGAGAAAAGATCATTCATGTTGCCACAGGAAGGAGTGGTTTAACTCACAGGTTCATGGGTCACCTTTCATCATTCATTGATTATATTAAAAAAAGCAAGCAAGCACCCAGCAAACAGCTACAATACTGCCAGGCAATCCCTTACTACACAACCCGTTCACAGCTGCAGATCTTGGCTCTACATTAGTTCCCAAGAAAAGTGGAGAAAGAGGAGGGAAAAAAGGACATAAAAGATTTACTTGATTTAGACCTGAACTAATTCACAACAAGAGGAGCCCCATATGATTTCAAAACCAACCAAGACCCATTTCTGCCATCACACCATGCATTTCCAGACAGCTTGCTCAGGCTGGGGGACAGCTGGGGATAAGAACTCAAACAGCAACTTGATAAAACTACAATGAGTTTAAGTTACAGTCCAGCTACCAAGCTCAGTGACCAATCACACCATATGTCTACTTGTTTCTCGTTCTGTTCTTGGTTCATGTTACACCATAAGATACTCACAGCTCCGACTGTAGCTTTCCTTTGCCCCCCCTACTTTGTGTACCATCTTGGAAAGGGACACACGTGGTCAGATTACTTCAAAACTGGTTTCCAAAGATCAAAACTCTTCATTCCACTTTTGCACAACAGGTTCAAACACACATCACCTTGTGTCCTCAGGTCCTTGTGCTTACCAGCCCGGAACGGGGTCTAAATGAACCTGTTTGGATAGAGGGCGCAGCTGAACCATAGCCTTTCCACTGGGTCTCCTGTTATGTTACAGACACAGAGGGCAGGTTATTTCCCCTCTCAGCACTCTTTCCCCAAGATGTGCACACGCCAGCACACTCACAAACCTACGGTGCCTTCCCGAGTGCCCACGGAGTTACTGTCCCCACAGGGAGACCACAACGAACACAGGATGCAGCAGCACACGCTTCCAAACACAAACAAATTACACGGTGGCTTCTTGTCCCCGAGCATCTGCTCGACTACATGGAGCACTCTGCACACACATCACCTTGCCTTATGCAGGGGAAGACAAGTAATCCGAGTTACCCCTCACCTGTTTCAGGGACAGGCACAGAAACCGGACGCTCACCATGAACCTATCGGTGCCAGGAAACTTACTCAAATCCTTGTACTCTCGGGAGACAAAACTCCTCTCTGATCAGAAGGGGTAGCAAGTCCTGAGGAGAAGAGTTCTGAGAGTGCACAGGATTCACAGGGCTCTACTGTACAAGGCAAGCTGGTATAAAGAAAGATGCTTTCACTGCCCAGAAAAGGCTGGCAGAAGGAGCTATGCAGAATATTCTGCTACAGTTTAAAATATTTCATTAGAAGATTTCAAACCTGTATGCAGTAGAAGGGGCATACAGACACTTTACAGAGACAGCATTAAGCCTAAATATTTCTAACTTGTTATGGGACTATAAATAACTTAAACATTACAGTCACTGCTGTCGTGAGAAGCAGTTGTAATAAGAAGTGCATACCCCAAATGCTTATTTTAGGGCAGAAAGACACTAGACAATCAGAACAGTAAAGGGAATGTCAACAGGAGTAACTGGGCCAGCAGGACCTCTGCTGCACTAGTACTCTCTCTGCTGTCCCACTATTTGACCAAGGCAATACTTTTCCACAGTGTTTTATTCCTGCTGTTTCTAAAACTGTTGCTGTACTCCTTAAAATAAGCGCTAGACTTAAGGACTGGCTGAGGGACGAGACCGCATCAAAATAGTTTGAAGTACTGTAAGAGAAAGACACTTTAAAAAAAACCTGCTACATGCTAAACTCTAGGGTTTTTCATCAGATCATCTTCCCACCTTGAAGGTAGTAAGATCACAACTCTAGGTTTCTCTCCATGGTGCAGAGCTGAGTATCAAGACACTCTTGCTCTCCTACTAAAAATTACTGTCTGATTATTGTCCAGTCTGAGATCTGTACGGGATTTCTCTCGAGAATAACTGAGTGTGGACTTAGCAAACAAAGACTCACGGTGCTGGATCTTAGTAGGATCACCTCGAGTATTGGTATCCAGCGTACATCACCCCAGACAGCTCTTACTGTGCTCGGAGGGGCTTCAGCACTGCAGTGGGTAGCAAGCTGGGAGCCAGCAAGGGGTCGAGCAGGCCTCAGCAGCATGAATGCAAATGGCTTTGGTCGTGGTAGGTCTTTTGTAAGCAGCGTAAGGGGCATGCTGGCCTCAGAACCAAGTTAAATCCTGTTTCCAAACTGCGAGCGTCTGTGCACCATCTGGGTCCTACAGAGAGCAGCAGCTGTGTTCCTTTTTCCAGGACGTTTGTCACCCCTCCTCAGAAAGGGATGTGAAGAGGCTCCGGAGGCTCCTTCGGCTATCAGCCGCCAAAACGCCATCGCACTGTAAATCTTTCTCTGTGATTTGCAGATGCCAAAGCCCTCTTTTTAAGCTTTCCAACCTGCTGACTTTTGAAAGCGAGAATTGTTAAAAAGATAGGTGTTCTCGTTTCTTGGACTCCAAACCCTTCAGCAATCCTCTTCATCCCCGTAATGGGAAACAATGCAATGGGGACTAACAGATGCATCATTCCTTGAATTCCCATCTGCACACAAACCCCAGCCAAATCCTTTTGTTCAACTTGCTGAGAGGAAACGGATCAAAAGTCATGAAGATATTTAGACAAACAACAAACTCACAATCAGGGGAACGACAGGTCATCGAGATTAAGCGTACCCTTTTTGTAACCTATGAGGAACACTCACCCTTCTGCACAAAGGGGGAGAAGAGGGACACGTTGCTCAGAGGATGAAGATCTCTGCTAGTCCTCTATTAACTCTGAAGGACTGACTCAAACTCTCAAGTCAGTTGTACTAACCATAAAATAAACATCTACCTTGCTTAAAAAAAAAAAAAGACACATGATAATGATTTCAAAGTTACAGAGAAAAATGTCCATAAATTAAATTTTATTACAGATCATCATTCAGCCACCTGTGACTCCCTCCCTGATATATAGCTAGGCATTAATGTCAGTTATCACTGCAGAAATCTCCTTAACACTGGACAAATGCACGTGAAGCAGAAATCAGACATACTACCTCTGAAATCAGACACAGTAATGCTACATAATTATCCAGACGACCACGGTCGCAGGAACAGACTGTCCCCAGCCACACTGCCAGCTGATCTAGGAACACTGACAACACTATCAGATAACTGTCAAGCTTGCCAAGAAGAAATTAAGTCACAGGACAGTTCTCACAGGTAAAAATACGATACCAGATTTCCATACAATCAAACCTATACCGAGTATATCTGGCTAGAGAAGTCTTCACCGGGGCAAAGGGAGGAAAGAAGGAAATAAACAAAATGAGCTGCAGAAGACTGGAATTCTGCAATTAAATTTAAGGTAACCAGGAAAAACTAACACGCATGGGGGGCAAGAGGTATCCAAAGATTAAGTTATGAAGTACTTCCCAAAAGCCATTCAGGACAGGCTTGCTAGGTACAGTAATATGCCTTTCTGTCCTCTGATCGAAGCGCTCCTCAGTTTCCCACAACTAATATTCTCACAAAGACAAGCTGTAGCTAAAACGCAGACTTGACTTGCATCTCTTAGCTCACTGTATGCCAAGTCTTGAAAGAAAGACCAAAATAACTCATAGGCTATGAGCAAAACTTACGACCATCTAGTCAAAAATGACAGTCCTGTTATTTCAGTAAGACAGACAACTGTGCTCTCTGTCCTGCAGACACACACTGCTCCGTACCTTTTCATTTGCCAACACAAATGAAGTACCATCCTTGGAATACTGACATTCAGAACACTGCCTGTTGCAGGGCAAGTCGTTCACTCACCACGGGCACCTTCTACAGTTTCATTTGAAAAAAGAAATCCACAGCATATTAAAAAAATACTGTAAAAAGGCCCAGACTTTCAGGCAGCCTTGTAATCGAGGCAAGCAAGTAAATCCATCTCAACTGTACCTTTTGGCAACACAGGGTAGAGTTGGGCTTTGGTGGCCTGTACACGCCGGGGTCTCGCTTTCCAAACATGGGCACGACTTACCAAGTGCTCTGGCAACTGCCAGGAAGGGAATCTGGTCGATGACGGTGCTGCGGCGCACGGGGCCGTTGTGGGTCAGGCGAGGTCTCTTCCAAACGACACGATTCACTCCAGACTTGTTGATCACACTAGAACCATCCGAAAGAAACAGGGGTTAAAGAAGAATGGAAACAAAAGCATGAAAGATAGTCTCGGTGACACAAACCCAGTTAAATATGCAAGTATGGAGTCAATAATGACAGCATCCTCAAGGAAGTCCACAGCACAATTAAATATTTCAAAAAACACACGGTACCACTTAGACAGTTTCATCCCATATTAAGCAAAAGGGAGAAGTGAGAGATGAAGGGCAGAAGAAAAGAAAAAGCTGGGGAATGAAGACCTGGAAGAAATTGCGGCTGGCTGCAACAACCAGATGTAAGAGCATCTTTTTAATCTGTTGGTCCTCATCTGAGGAAAGCAAATTCATCTCTGCTTTTTCTCCATCAACATCAACTCACTTGGGTGGAAATATCTTGTAGTTCCTCCTCCAGTTTTCTCCATCTGCAAACGCTTGGCAGCAAAGAGCAGCACAGAATGGTTGACAAAAACCACAACAAAACAAAGGAGAAAGGAACAACGTTCTGTAGGGATTTCCTTAATGGTGCACCAACACCAGGCAGAAATAAGAGAGGAACTGTTCATCACTGGTATCTGCTGAAAGCAGAGATAGGAGAAAGAGCCCTGCATTTGAATGTTAGCACCTGCTCCAAGGTACCAAGCATTGCTTTTAGCTCTCACAGATGGCATTAGAAGGGTCAAAGGAGAAGTTACAGAAGATAGCTTTTATCCAAGGAACAGCCACTGGCAATTAGAAACTGAGCAGCTCTGGAACAGCCTCAAGATTCCTCATACTGAAGCTATTCAAGATGCACTTCCTGAGACTTCAAAGGCCTTAACGACAAGGGCATGTTTAGCTTCATCCTTTCCCCTGCACCAGCGCGGTGAAGTCACAAACATCACATCTTAAAAACTGATCTCATCCGCTTGTACACCCGATGGCCACACAAAGCTAACTTCAATCATTATCTGGCAGGCCACCTCATCCCACACTCCGAGACCGTTACTAGGAAAATAGCATTTTTAACAGAAGACTCAATTATCCTCTCCCATTAACTCTTCCCAATTTGCTCTCACGAAAGAGAAGACATTAATCAGCATTGCTGCAGAGTTCCACCTTGCTCCTACCATTTGCCTCACGATAGCCTGGGAAAAAACAGAAGGAACACTAGTAAAAATAAAGATTTTTTTTTTTTTTTAAAGTTTGTATCAACAGGAATGGTTAAAGTTGCAGGGAAAGCTTCTTTGAAGCTCCAGAGACTTTTCATTTCCAAGACACACAACTTGGAAACCCACACCTTTACAATGCTAACCTAGCAAAGCTGTGAGTCACCCTTTCTGAAAAGCTACCAATACGTCCAACTGATCAACCTCCACCTGCCAGAGAGACAAGAGCTGAAGGTTAATGAGTTAAGAGGGTTCTTGTATGAATGATGTCAACAGGAAAACCTCCAGTGATCTCTGCCTCTGAACTGCTAAGAGAAGGAAACTGTGCCCGTCCATCTGGTGCGGTAGAATGGAAGGAAAGAAGAGCGAGCTCCTGTGAAGCTACGCCAACTGCGAGCCCCGAGGTTTGTCTCAAAACATTAGTGTCAGCTGACAGAGCCTCCTGCCTTCCTCCTCACTCACAGGGAACACGCATCAACCGCAGCTCCGAGATGTTCTAACATCTGCCAGCTCCTGGCAGTGCAGAAATTACTCATGTCAAGCTACGTCGTAAAACACGGCATTCTGAAGTTTTAAGCATCTATGTGAACACTGCAAATACAGTATCTTGTTTCAAATCTAAGATTTTTTTTTTTCATGTCCTTGAAAAGAAGCTTTGAAGAGCCTACTCAACAGCTGCCATTGTCACCTCAGGAACAATGCAGAACGCAGGATATAGAGTACTTTGTGTCAAAACTGCTGTGTTTCCACCGTGTGACAAAACTGCATATTCCAGAGCTCATATTATCTATATGGGAAGGCAATTCCCCCCCACACCCCTCTACATTCCTCAGAATTTCATGAAAAATAGGTCAAATACCAGCATCTCCACTTTCCAAGTCCTCAGTGAACATCCAAAATTGTAACCATACCTCAGCTGCATGGGAATTCACCAGGAAATTAAAATGGTGTTTATACCATAAACCACTAGCAAAACACACAACAGAACAAGGGATCACTACAACTTGTTCCCCAGCAAGCTAGAAATAAACCAAAGTGTAGATAAGAAGGGAATATAAGTAGAATGAGAGATTCACTGGTTTGCTGGCCCCCCTCAAACCAAGCAAGTTTAAGCTTAGTTCAGTCAAAAAGACACAAACAGCACCCAGAGGTCAAAACTGAAGCTGAAGCACAGTGACAGTTACCTGCCCCCAAGGCCTTCAATTCTCTCCCGTTCTTTGGGAAGTTCCGGCTTGTGGTCCTGTGTCACCTCCACAGCTCTGACAAAGTCATCTTTGGGGTCATCCTGGACTCCCAGCACCACTCCTGAATCGCCAACGTGAGCAACATACATCTTGGACCCGCGGATAATTACCACACTGGCAGTAGTTCCTGACGTGCTTGGGAGACCTGTCATCGTCTTCGGCCACTCCGCTGCAATGAGAGAAGAAACAAAAACATCTTTGTTTTTCCTTCTGTGGAACTGGTTGCGTTTTGAGGATCAAGACGCAGGGTGTGTCACAGAGGCTTGCATAACATTACAATACTGACTGTACTTAAACATTACAGCCAGGCAAACCAGTGCCCTCCGGTTCTCCCCACTTTCGTAACACCCCTCCCCTAGCTACAGCTTAAACTGACACACGTATGTAAAGCCAGCACCAAAACACTGAGATGGGATTCAAAGAACAGCCTCCTCCTGTTTAATATCCCAAGTATCACTAGAAAACTGTGGAGGCAGATGTGCTCCTTCAGTGTGAACAGGATTGATGAAGCATTTCATGAAGATCTACTGTTCACCTTCCTGTCTGGAGAGGCAGAAACACCATAAATGAGGCCCTTTGGTCTGGACGTGACTGGCAATCACGTTGTCCAGACACTCCTGACCCCCTTGGAAGGGAAGAAAACGGTATTTTTCTTTGATGTGCTGATCAACATCTGAAGTTGAGTAACATCCAACTGTTTTATTCACATTTCCTTTGAGGGGGATTGAATGCAGACTGTTTAAGTATGTCATCCGTAACCCAACATCCAACCTTCTGCAGAAGATAGCCCTTGAATTCAGAGTAATAAAATACCTCTACTAGCTCGAACTGCACGTGGTTATGGAAACCTCCTTTCTCAACCACTTCTCCCTTGTAACAGATAGGTTAATTTCCCATTACACTACTCTCCCCACTGATGTCCAGTCCTCATTTCTCTTTCATGCCTTCTCTTGTCTATTTTTGTGTTTACACACCCAAGTTCATCTTCTTCCAAAACTCCACAAAATGACTGAGACATCACCCCACTTAAGAAAGGTCATCCCAGTCCTCATCCCTACTTCAGAACCCTCAGAAAACAGAATACAAGTTCCCAGTTATCAGTTCTTTTCAACTGTCAACAGCAACCTCATGTTTCTTCTTCACCACACCCACTCACGTCTTCAGACAAACTCAGATGGGAGACTCCTCTCCTTGTCACAGTCTATCTTCTGCACTTCACAAGTCAGGCTCACACAGCACAACAGAAAAATTCCCCTGTGCTACAGACTCTGCTCGCAGGAAATACCCACTGTAACATTTCTTTTCCTATGGTACAACAAACACAAGGAAAGAAAAAAATGAAAGACAATGAGGCCTTCCTCTTTGCAAATATACGTATATTAAACTGCAGAAGTTTTAAGCAGAAGTAAAAGATTAACAACTTAAGTTCTAGTGACACTGAGCAAAGGCAAGAAAGAGAAGACGTGGAAGAACTGCTGAAGAAGCAGCAGAACTGGACAATCTGATGCTAAAGGCTGCATTTCCCTGGCATTAGCTACCACAATGCGCCGTGTAACATAAACGTTGGTGTTCTAACAGAGTTCTAGCTCTGTGTTCTAAATCCTAGAACTCACTTTCTCCCTAGAAGTAGCTTCATTTCAGGAACACAAACATTCCATCAGTTTACTGCAAGCACTTTGTCTGGCAATTTTAACCGTGGGTATTAAACCTAACACATTCCAAATGGAAAGCAAACAAGGGAAGAAGCCAAGTGGTAACGAGGACTTCAACTATCTATGCACTTAACAGAAAACAAGCTGCAACTAATGAGTTTGTCAGCATTAACAACCCCTCACCAGCAATGAAATATATTAGGGAGTCAAATCAGACTTTATGGGAACGGAAAGCACAGAGAGCATCTCTCCACTTATGGAAACAAGTAGGATACAGCAGCCTCAGATTTTAGGCTCCAACAGAACCAGAAATTAGATCTGCCTTTCATCAAGGGATTTTGATTTATGCTCCAAAGTATTATATATAGCAAAGCATATTCCTGTCTTCAGAGATTCCGTCTCATCAGAAACACAGAAGTGTCAAAACTCCAGCATTTTCTTCTGAGCTCATGTATTAAAAGCAAAGTCACTTGCCCAACTCCTCCACATATGAAGAGCATGTTTTTATCAATGCTGTAACTTAAGTGCCAGTCAAAGTGATCAGTGATGATCAAAAGGCATTTTCTCTAGTAAATTAACTGAGAATATATACGAATTAACAGCCAAGAGTAACAGTGCATTAAAGCCTTCCTTTGATAAAACATCAGCTCCAGTTGCCACTCTCATTTAAAGGCACACAAATACTTCTTTCCCTGCCTGGGTACACCAGCTCCAATAAAAACATAAGCTTCCTCCTAAGCACACAATTGCCCTTAGTAACATCCCTCCCAACAATACTAAATGCCATCCACTTCTGACTTCAGAGCTTCCTTAAGTTCAAGGAAAATTATTGCCCTTTTTTCATGCCACAGCAAACTGACAGTTTAAAAGAAATTCTGAATTTACAACAAAGCTCTCAAAATTAAATGCACACTTGAAAGATCTACCTGACATGTCCATGGATGACGTACCACTTCCACAGCTTGAACCACAGAGAAACACCTCCAGGTAGCCCTCTGGGAAAACACAGTTAGTCGAGGTTTCCTTTAGCCCTCATTCTGTATTTATCATCAGCCGTTATTAAGCTCTGTACTAGGAACGTGGACAGACCCCATGGCAGACACCACTCCACTACAGCTAGAGGGTTTTCAATCTGAAAAATGGCACTGCTCAGGGAATACTGAAGTGCACACACTGCCCCAGCTGATGCCAACAGTTTCTCACAATTTAAGCTGGCTATTTGCTAAACACTCATTACTAAAACAGTATTTCCTGCCTTCTGTCTCCTCACCTCTCTGCGTTTCATATTCACACAGAGCTACAGGGACAAATTAACAGGTCAGGGACACAACAACTAGAAACCTGAACCCCTTCTCTTTCTCCCCTCACACCACCTTCCCCAATTCACACGTCTACCTCCTTGTTGTGCAAGAGTGCAGCCCAGGAGCTCTGGTGCCACTCACCACTAGCTCCCCAGAGTCACGGCTGTGGTCAAGTTCCAATGCTTCTAAACTTCACACGCTTTCCTTTCTATTGGTAGCAATGCCCCCTCAGCTTTGCCACTTCTTCCCTTCTATCTCTTCACGTATCTGACATTTGCACAACTTCTCTATTATGCTATTTGAGAAAACGAAAACAGAAAATGAAACTGGTTTAACACTGCAATCCCACCCCCATGAATCACTTCGTTGAAACCCCACGGCACTCCAAGTGCAATTCTTGCATTCAATGTTTGCCTCCCGAGCCCGCCGGTATCACTGTTGATGTTCTTGCTCCAATTTGACTGTGTTCCCCTCCTGCCTGCACATGCTGTTCACTCTTCCTGTATTTTCTGGAGCTTTTGAATATATAAATGCATCTACAACACACACATGCTCTATACGTAATAAATAACCAACCACCTTACTCTAAGCCATAACTTTCACCTTAGCAAAAAGGAAAAAAATCCCTTTCAGAAACTGAACTCTGCAGCGTCAGCAGATCTCAGGAAGAAGGAGTTCCAGAACGATAACTGTCACCTGTCTTATCACTCTCCTTTACCCTTAGCTATTCAGGACCCCAACTTTTCTACTGTACTGCAGCTAAACAATCTATACACCCTTCAGGATACTGAGCATGTTTTCTGTTTTGTCAGATACACTACATGTTATCTGATGCTCAAACAATAAAAAGGGAAAATGATTACCCTTTACAAAACAACCGTATTTCAACTCCTTCCATCAGGACTTGACAGAAACAGTTGGAATCAAGGCACAGTTACAAAAAACCCCACTGTCCTGGCCCATTTAAGTTTGCTAAAATGACTTGGTTTGGTGGTTTTTTTTTTGTTCTCCTTTTCAGTAATAGTCCGGAGAAGGGAAATCTAAGGAGAAGTTCCGTGCAACTCCAAGACAACAAGATGAAGACCTCCCAATAAATTGGATTTGGAGATCCGACTTGTGACAAACTGAAAACAAACCGCAGCTCCGTAATCACACCGTCTTCAGCGACGTAGCACAACAGTCCTACAATGTGTCCTCACCCTCTGATTCTGTTTTTCCCTCCCCGTTTGCTCCCCAGTTTTTTCTGGGTTTACCCAATTACTCGCTTCAACATCTGAAATCCCATCCCGCCTTCTCCTCCCCTGGCTTCTCCCCGCACGCTACAGCGGGTGCCCCGCTCCCTGCGGAGATGAGAGAGGCTCTCGATGGAGGGAGGCTCTCGATGGAGGGAGGCTCTCGATGGAGGGAGGCTCTCGATGGAGGGAGGCTCACGTCCCACGCTCGGCGGATACCGGCATATGGGGAAAGGGAGCGACCGGCTCCTCGGGGCGATGTGGAGGGCAGGCAGGTGGGGAGGAGGATCTGCCATCCCCCTAGTTCTCGCCGCAGGGCCCGGCAGAAAGAAGAGGAACCCCCGGGAGAGGCAGGGCCAGGCGCGGCCGGGCGGGCGGAAGGGCCGCGGTACCCGCTGCCCGGCGGGGAGCGAGGCGGGAGGGGACGGAGGCGGCTGGACGGCGCCAGTCGCCCGTAACTTACGCAGCTTCTTCCACATGGCCCGGTGGCAAGCGATGAAGCCCTTGCGCAGGGCCGCGCACACCTCGGCCGGTTCCGCCGAGCCGAAACCCTTCTGTTTCTTGATGAAGCCCCAGAGGTTCTCCCGGGCGAACTGGGCCGCCTCCCGGCCGCCGTGCCCGTCGCAGACGGCGAAGAAGGCCACGGAGCGACGCGGGCGCCGTCCGGAGCCGAGCGGCTGCGCTCCCTCCTCCGCCGCCCGCGGGCTCCCTCCCTTCCGCCGGCCGCTCTCGGCGAGGGGCTCGGCGGCCCGCGGGCCTCCTCCGGCCGCCGCTCCGCCTTTGTGCGGGGGGCCGCGCTCCGCCTCGGCCGGCGGCTCGGGCTCCACCACGATCTGGGTCACGTCCTCCATGTATTTCCTGCCGCCCTGGTCGGAGTACACGCTCACCCCCAGCGAGTACGGCCCCTCCATGGGGGGTGGCGGGGGAGAGGCTCGGCTCGGCGGCGCCCGCCGCTCCCCGCCCGCGATGGCTCCCCGCCCGCCGCCGCCGACTATTGTTGATGTCAGCGGCGTCGCTCGGGCATGTCCGCGGCGCCGCCGCACCGCCCGCCTCCGACAATCCCCGCCGGAACGGCTCGGAGCGGCTCGGCACGGCTCGGAACGGATCGGAGCGGAGCGGCGGCCTCCCCGCGCCGCAGCGCCCCCTGCCGAGGCGGAAGGGGCGGCCGGGCGCGTCGGCCGCCAACCACGGAGCCCCCTGCCGGCGGCCGGCGGGCACCGCGGGCAGCTCCGGCACCGCGGGCAGCTCCAGCCGCACAGGCGGGCGCCGGCTACAGGCGGGCGCCGGCTACAGGCGGGCGCC